>JANHAO010015825.1:0-14661 GCA_026873985.1 Saraca asoca | reverse complement strand
TTTATTGTCTTTCACATTTATTTCTTAATGTAACACAACTGTAGCTTGTAATTAATGTATGTAACTCTTCCTTCCTCTATAAATAGGAATACATTGTTAGAAGAGGGGGGGAAAGGCCGAAAGCTTGTATGTCAAAACTTTGTAAAAATCTCTTTTCATATTAATAAAAGCTCCGTCGTGGACGTAGGGTCTGGTACTACCCAGATTTATCCGAACCACATTAAAAGACTGTTTCACTCTCTCCAGTTCAATCGCTCTTCCTCTCCTTTCAATTCTTCGCACTTCGAAAAGTAGTCTAGGGTCCAAGAATTCATCCCTGTTGGCTGGAGTTTGGGACTCTCTGTGTGAACCAAATTCCAACGTCAATATTTTGGTACCGTCTGTGGGGACACATCTGCTCTTTGAAGTGTTTATTGTAATTCAACAATAGCAAGGGGAAGAACTACTCGAAGTTCAACCACTCCAGTCATCCAACCAATAGACGCTCTCATCATGGGGGGCTCACCAGTATTCTACTGTTGTCCCTGGAACTGAAGAGGCACAAACGATCGGCCAGTCCCAACCGGCACTCAAAAGTATGATAAGAGAGTTAGCTAAAACTGTTAAAGCATTGGCATAGGCATAAGCCCAGAGTGCGCAAAGATAAGAAGAAATCATGGCACAGCTTTGGCAGTTTAATAAAGAAGCTCAGAAAAAAAAAGAAACTCAGGAAGATTGTGATAGTCAACAACTGGGGGGCTTACAACGAGCAGAAAGCTCCACCCTTCAACCTGACACACAGAACCTGATAATGGAGGAAGTCCTCCAAAGGCTTAAAAGGCTAGAAGAATGCCCACAGCCCCAAAGTAGCCAACCTCGCTACAAGGAAAGCTTACTATTTTCTGTGGAGATCGAGATACAGCTTCTCCCACAGAAACTTAAAGTGCCCGTGATCCACTATACGATGAGAATAGCGACCCAAGTGACTGCCTGGATGCGTTCAATATCTAGATAGATCTTCAAACAACTGACCGCCTGGTGAAATGCCATGTCTTTCCAGCCACATTAGGAGGAGTACCTTGGGCATGGTTCAGACACCTCCCAACTCGCAGCATCAGCAATTAGGAAGAATGCCAAATGAAATTCATCGACCAATACTAAGCTCTAAAAAGGTAGCTCGCGCCTCCTTGCCATCCTGTAATGATTTTCTAGCACAAGAATGAGTCGCTGAAAGACTATATAGCCAAATTTAGGCACAAAGCCAACTTAATGGAAAACCCTTCGGAGGAAAGTATCTTAACGGCCATCTCAGTAGGACTCTGCATAGATGGAAAGATATACAGAAGTCTCTACAAGTCCCCAACTCAAAACCTTATCGAATTCTATAAGCGAGCTACCAAATAAATAAGATGGGAAGAGACCTTTAGAACAGTGGAACTTAAGCAGAAAGCAGATGTCAATGGTCCCACTGCGAGCAAAAAGAGGAATGACGAGGGTCACAGTCACGACCCCACTCCTCAGCTCGCAAAGAAGGCAAAGCCTCAATGACCTGGAAGTCGTTTCGAAAGCTATAGCGTCTTGTCAGACACGCAGGATAAAATCTTTAGTGTACAAAGGCACAATGAGGACTTCGAAAGGCCCAGACTAATGAAAGTACCCGCTAAGTCTAGAGATTCAAGCAGATTCTGTGCTTACCACAATGAGGCCAGACACACCACCTCATAATGTTGGGCATTGAAAGATGCCATAGAAGACCTCATCAAAAAAGGCTGCCTATAAGATTATGTGGTATGACCGTCAGAGCAACGAGTTCAACAGGCTTAGTGAATCGCTAACCAAGAGCTAGAACCCTCTATTAGGACCATATTTTAATCTTGTAACATTTCCTTAAGACCAATGACAAACTCAAAGTTGTATAAATCTATGTCAAATCAATGTGATTTACAACCGATTGGCTGAAAAGTAGACAACAAATTTTCATTCCGCAATTACAAGGATACATCCGGGGGTGAGATGGCATGAGGCCTATCCCATTGATACATCCAGAGCAAATCATATCCCACAAGCTGGGACCAAGGGTGCCCATTCCTCTACCACTGAGCAACAGGATTGTTGTCTCGCTGAGCAACAAGATTGCTGTGAGGCTGAGCAACAAGATTGCTATCTCGCTAAGCAACAAGATTACTGCAAGGTTGAGTAATAAGATTGCTGCCTCACTGAGTAACAAGATTGTTGCAAGACTGAGCAATGAGATTGCTACCTCACTGAGCAACGAGATTGCTACAAGATTGAGCAACGAGCTTGCTGTGGTACGGACATGCGATCTTGCTTAGCGATGAGCTATCATCTCGCTACAGTGAAACAAAACCAAGGGTGAGACGGCCCCAGAGCCTACCTGGATGTTACACTTAAATCAAATAGTGGGCAACAAGCCCGACACGTCACGAGGACACCAAAATAAACTTGTTGTAGCTCTCATGCAACATAGATATTCGTGGCTAGCATGTGGACAAGAAAGTCACAGCTTACATGCGAACTCTCATTAGGCACAGCCACGACCTAACTATTACTCATCGAGAACCAGGAATCAAGACAACAAAGTGTAGCAGAAAGCTAAAAGATATGGCCGATTGGTCAGAAAATACTTCATTAATCATCATACATGTACAAGTAAGTGATGCATGAAGCATCCGGTATAATGTTCCAAAGGCTACACAGAAAAGCTTATACACTAAAAAGACCTCGCTCAATGAGGTAAAATACATCAGAAAATTCAAAGGCTTCGAAAGCCAAAAGACAAACGAGGAGGCAAGCTCCCATCAATAGGAAGACCAGCAACTCCACTCCTGCAATCTTCCCATCCCCAGCTAGCGATTCCTCCTGGACTAGACCCGGTGTAACACGAAAAGGCACCAAGAGCCTGGCCAGCGACACTAGATTCTATGGAAGGAGTTGGGGAAGATAATCTAATATCAGCACAAGACTCCCTAGGAGCCCGCAAGATGGATCCTGTGGCAAAGCCACGTGCAACAGGCTATCCATGCTTTCGAACACTCTGCAACAGGCCATCCATGTCTCAGCAAGCTTCATCAGAAGCCAAGATACCGAAAACGCAGAGGGCTCAACAACCTCTTCCATCGAACTCTTTTGAGAAAAAAAAAAGAAGGCCTTTAGGGTATAAAAAGACCAGCTCGGTCCATCGAAAAATCCAAAAGACATCTGGCTGATCTTAATCTAACGGCCCAAAGCAAACAGCAATGCCATGCCAATGGTCAAAAATTACGAATAGTACAAAGCATGGCCTAAAGCAGAATGAAAGATAAAAAAGAAACCTAAAATGACAAATCAAGCAAGAAAAGACTTTGACTACAAATATAGACTCAAAAAATTGCAACTCCCAATCCACAAAGCAAACTGAGAGTTAGGGGCTTATGTTATAGGCGAAAATCAGCCTTAAAAGAATGAGACAAGCACGAGCCTGGCAAAGGCTAAGTTATTCAGCTCGCTGAAGACACTCAGTGAGAACCACCTCACTCATTGCTAGAAGGCGATGCAACGAGGTCATCATGAGACTAGCTCGCCAAGTAACCAGCCATCCTGCTTGAGCTCGCTATGCTACGATAACAGCACCAAGCTCACTAAACGAACTGGACAATGACCCCGAGCTGAGAATCTCCACTCGAAAGAATGAACACCTTGCTTGACAAAGCGAGATCATGAGATAGACACATACAAATGCTAGTCTACAACTGACAAGAGGGGCCCACCTTGTAGAAAGAAGCCTAGAACAGCCGAATTACAGAAGTTTTATTGTCTTTCACATTTATTTCTTGATGTAACACAATTTTAGCTTATAATTAATGTATGTAACTCTTCCTTCCTCTATAAATAGGAATATATTGTTAGAAGAGAGGGGAGAGGCCGAAAGCTTGTATGCCAAAACTCTGTAAAAATATCTTTTTATATTAATAAAAGTTTCATCATGGACGTAGAGTCCGGTACTACCAGGATTTAGCCAAACCACATTAAAAGATTGTTTCACTCTCTCCAGTTTGATCCCTCTTCCTCTCCTCTCAATTCCTCACACTTTGGAAGGCAGTCTAGGGTCCAAGAATTCATCCCCGTTGGGTGGAGTTTGGGACTCTCCATGTGAACTAAATTTTGACGTCAACATGAAGCCTAGAAATCTTCTTACTTTGACCTGAAAATGCATTTTGCCGAGTTTAGCCTCATTTGTTTTTTCTCAGAATTTCAAATGTCTCTTCAAGGTCATCATAATGCTTTTGCATGCTTACTGAATTAACTAACATATCATTCACATGCACTTCTAGATTTTGACCAATCTATTATGAGAAATGACATGACTTTGTAATAGTAAATGCCCTGATCAATGACGAAGATAGTTTTCTCTTCAATATCCACTTCACCAGAAAATTGTGAATAAGAGCAGTGATGACAATTGGATCATCATGGTCTCTATTAATGCCATCAAAGTCCCCCTCTATAAAGGATATAATATTGTATCTTTCCCACTTCCTTTCTACCTCAACATTCATGATCTATCACAAATGATGGCTTTTAGTATTTTTTGATGATCTTCCCCCTATAAATCCCTTTGCCATCGTTTCAGAGATCAAGGGGACTGGCACGATCTCTTTTCCTTCTCTTTGCGGAAAGCACTATCATACTCTTTCTCAACCAACTGAGTCTCACGTGATTGGTACTTCTTGTACTTTGACAGGTGCCTCATTCAGATCAATTGCTTAATCTTATCATTTAACATACACTATCTTCCATTTCATGTCCATAATCCCTATAGAACTTGCAATATTTGCTCTTGTTAGCCAAGAGAAACTTGCACTTCTTTCATGACGGGAACTTCATTAATTCTACCACTTCTACATCATTAATTATTGCGCTAATCAGTGAGTTCAAAAGTTCATAGTTGTTAAAGTGCCTTTTATAAATGGTCGTCCTTCATGCCTTATAGGTCTTTCCTCCACTCTTCTCATTGCCTCCATCTCCTCCATATCAATATATTTCTTTGACCGATCAAGGAGTTCTGCCAAGGATGTTGCCAATGTTTTCAAAGTAAAAAGAAATGGCTAGATTGCAATACTAAGATAAGTTGATGGACAACTACACCTTCATTCAATTCCTTAATCTCCAGTGCCAAATTGTTCAACATGGTCAGATATTCCTTGATTGTTTCTTGCTTTCCTTCTTGAAAATTTAGTAGGGTAGCTAATGTCTTCTTTGGCATTTGGCTTATAATGAAATGAGTGGTGAACACCTTGACCACCTACCTAAAATGGGATATCGACTATTTTGGGACTGTATTGAACCATCGCAAACCTACCTTTTTAAGGGTGATGGTGAATGTTCGACACATGATTATGTCGAGAGCACCTAACAAAAGCATAGATGCCCAGAACGCCTCCAAGTGCTCCATAGATCCGTGGTGCTACCATAAACATCTAAATGAGTTGGGGGGTTTGAAACTAGGTGATAATAGGTATTCATGATATAACTATCAAATGGGTGGGACTTTCCCAGGATGCTCAATATTGAGGCTTTACTTGATCGAGATAATCTATCGTTCAATGGGTCATACGATTCATGGGTTAAGGCTCTGGTTGATGAGGTTTGTGTGCTATATACAAGTTGTTGGCTTGTAAAAGAAGGTGAGCCACCCTGGCCAATTATCACAGATGACATGACCATATAAGTGGTGGTCATATAAGTGGTGGTGGTACTCATTGATTGTGAGTATTGTGGGTGATGGGTGTTATGATAGGTTTGTGAATAGGAAGATTTCTTCTAGTAGGTTCGATATTAGGAAGATTGTTTTTGGTGGGTTTGAAAGTTGTTGACTAGAATATAATTCGGTGGGTTTTTAATTTAAGATGGAAAAGCAGGTGGAGGAAAATATTAGCATAGTGGCTAACGGTAGAGGTTCTGCAACTACTAATCACAAAAGACAGGCCTGCTCTGCCAAAACATCCCCCTCAAGTTCAACCTCCATCCGATAGGCTTCTCGTTAGAGTTGTTGTGTGTGACCTCCCTTTTCTACAGCAAAAAGGCTATCCTAAGAAACGAGACAAAGAGCTTTGATCTTCTCCTTTGGCAATGCCAATAACTCTAGTTCGAGGAGGCATGTCTATGAAATAGAAAGTTACCAGCACTAAACAAAGCAAGAAGGTGACGTAAGAGTTAGAGATGACACCAAATGAAACAACATATAATTGCCCCTGAAGTGATTTCTCCATAGCAACAACATGGTATGTAAGTCTTGTCCAAAGAAAATGGGTTGTTCTTTATTTATACTATTGAGTAGGTCTCCTTTCGTGTTGCGAGATTATCGCAAATTGGTGTGTTTAGGATGATTGGGCTTAAATAAAGGTATGCCATGTGGCAATCTGTGACCAAGGCTCGTTGTCCATTGTTGGTCGCCCAGGAGCAGTCGTCCTAGGGTGGTCGCTTTTTCCCTTGTCAAATAGCATGTGACTTTTTCAGACCTTGTCTTAGCCAAGTGAAGAATAGGCTTGGTAGGTCGTCCATCTTGTGAGTTCGTCATCACTTGACGATTATCTGTTTTGTGAATTCGTCGTAAAAAAATGTCTTTTTATACAGTCAAAAATCATTCTACCAAAATCATTAGATATGATCTAATTGTGAAGGATTTGGATAGATTGCTAGAAGTCTTAAATTCTCATACTTTTATAAATAAATAAATATATAGAGAGAAAAGAAATCTAACATATATATTCCTCTCATTTGGCTTTACCAAAATCACAAATTTTTAATATTTTGCCCCAAATTTCATAAAAAAAACTCAAAACCTCAAATTAAAATTGAATATATAAGGGAAAAAAAACTATAGGAGTAATTTGTCAGGTTTTAAACTATGCATGGCAGTAAGTTATAAATGAGAAAAACCACAAGACAATTCTTTGTAATTTACTCTTTCTAAAACATGTTAATTATTTTGAATATTTTTTATTGTGTCACGGGAGAAGAAAAACACAACTCATTTACGTAAGATCTCATCCATTATTTTATGTGGAGACTCAAATAAATCCATGTCTATTTCTCATCCTACGTTTATATACAGAGAAGTTTAAGGATCCAACACCACTAGCTAGTTTGATATGAATGGTGAATTTAAAATTTTTCAAGTTAATGAGTGGACTTGCTCATTATAATAAGTATTACCCATACTTTGCATCTTAGAGCATTTGTAGGGCTATTTCTTATTCTTTTCCACTCTTTTCAACTGTCACAAAAAGCCATCTCAGCATCCATTAATTATATATATTAATTGCAGCATCAGATCCCACCATTAATTAAGCCGACCTGGTCGGCTTCATTCACATGCCATATTCAAATACAAGACGGATTCCACATATTTCATGTGTTATATAAATAAATATAAAACATTCTTCCAATGAGATGAAACTTATCAAATTCGAATAAAGTAATCACATTTTTAGTAGTCTTTTTGTCAAAGAACCTAATGGCATTGCGAAGGATCGAGTGCTTATATAGTTTCTGGGATGATTTTAAATTTTAGTCAGAAAGCATAATTTTTTTAAAATAATTTTATGTTATAAAACTATAACTATTTTCATTTTCTCATAATTTTAATTTTCATAAGATACCCATAGTTAATTGCAATTCAGAAACACAGTTGTAATATTTAGAGAGCTCAAACTCACAATATCTTAATAAGAAACATAGGCCTAATTTGATATAGCACATTGGCCATAAATAATATAAGTTTTTATATTATACAATATTTAATGCTTCATTATATAATATATATAAATATTTAATATATTTTTTATTTTATAATAGAAGATAATATATATAATATAAAATATTTAATTTAAATAGAACTATGACAATGATAATAGTAGAACGAAAGGTGTTGATAACGAATGATAATAATAAACGATAGAATAGTAATGATAGATAAGATAATAGTAGGTAGATAGTGATAATAATGTTTAATAAATTAAACGTGATGATATAATTATATTAATAATTAATAATGATAATAATAGAAGTAATTATTAACAATGAAATTGTTGAGAGTTAGAGATGACCATCATCATTGTCAAATTAGTGTCAGTATCCACTACTTTGAGGGCTGCGAAAATGAGTTGCCTCCACATTAGTGGTTCGCAACACATTGCCCACAATAGTGCAATAGTAATAATAAAGGAGAATGAATAATAAAGGATTAATAGAGTAAAAAAAAAAATTATTATTTTTATTTCTTTAATATAATTTTTTTATTAAATTTTATTTTTTTATCGTAATAATATTATATGATATTTTATGTAAAAAAAGAATATAAAAATATATATTATACAATTTATACTCAAACATATGATAAAAATTATTGTATAACTTATTCTATATTATTAAATTTTATGCAATTTACGGAATGGCCCTTAAAGTATGTTTATTCAAATTAGTTGATTATTATTGGAAAAATATTTTCCTCTCTAAGCAAACAGACAGGAAACAATAAAAATACAAAAATATAGCACAATAAGACACACAAATAATATAATTTAAAAACAAATCCTCAAACTCTAAAGAAGAAAATTACTATTAAAATTATAAGATAGTGTATGTAAAGACTCTCAATTATAATTATAATTGTACAACTTCCTTCCTACTATATCCCTCTCCCAAAACCCTCAATATATATATTTTTTTTTCTGCAACGCTCACAACCTCATATGTCTCTTGCTTCAAATTCTTATCCAATACAAAAATACTTTATTGACATTTGGCTAGTAATTTTTCTCCTCGTCTAACACACAAATCTAATTTAAATAAAAGAAAATTTACAATAAAAAATCATCAGTAATAAATAATAACTAGAGTTTGTGTCAATTTCCAACCGTTATTTGTGTGTGTATATATATATTTATTGTGATCTGACCTCGAATACATAGCTCAGTGTATTGTAAGTCAAAAAAGAGTACTTCTGTTTTCTAGGAGATTGGAAAGATGGTGGATAACATCGGAGGCAGTTCCTCAAACGACAATGGTGGAATCAAGGAACAAGATCGGCTGGTGCCGATAGCCAATGTCGGACGAATCATGAAGCAGATTCTTCCGCAGAACGCGAAAGTCTCGAAGGAAGCGAAGGAGACGATGCAAGAATGCGTGTCGGAGTTCATAAGCTTCGTGACGAGCGAGGCGTCGGAGAAGTGTCGGAAGGAGCGGCGGAAGACGGTGAACGGCGACGACATCTGCTGGGCCTTGGGAACATTAGGGTTTGATGATTATGCAGAGCCAATGAGAAGGTATTTGCATAGATATAGAGAATTGGAGGTTGAGAGAGTTAACCAAAGTAACAATAGTCAAGAAGAAAAGGATGAATTTTCACACAAAATGCCTGTAATTAGGTATTAGATGAAAATCAAAGCTCATGAAATTAAAAAAAAAAAAAAATCAAGTGTCTGAAAGGAGGTTTGTAGTTCCAATTTCTCAAGGCTATTTAATTTCAAGGTCTTGTGGAAAAGACAATTACATGTAATAATTCTTATGACGGTTTGTTATATCTGATTTTCTCAAGAACAAGATTAATTACTTTGTTTTTCTTCTTCTTTGATTCTTACATATTAAATATATATATATATATATGTATCTTAAGAACATGTTAATTACTTGTTTTTTTCTTTTGAGAAATCATTAATCCACTCTTAAAAGGGGATTATGGTTTCAGTTAGCAGACTGCAATTGCTGCAGATTGCTATATCTCTTGTAATTGTCATTGTTCTGCATTTTGATGATGAATATATTTCATCAATGAATGACATACTTTATGAGGATCTTCAATCAGGATATGAAGAATATTCGTGGTTCAAGCAAAGAACACAAGAAGACAGAAAGCATGAGGTTAATGAAATCACTGTCATGTTTAGGTTGAATCTCAGATTCATAGATAACAATCTAGGAATTTGCTAAAAATTTCATCTGTATTGATAAATTTTCCTAGATTTCCATGATTTTTCCATCATTTTAATTAATATGATCGATGTTGAATTAATTAGCTTGAATCTTCATCTTTTTGTTGACTGATTCCATTTTTCTCCGTGTTTTGTCCTCCGTCGCCGTCACCGGACAAATTAATTGGTATGGAGTCACTTTCCAGCTAGCTAGGGTTTCTTAATTCACATTGTGAATTATTAATCAGCATCCAATTAACTAGGTTTCCATCAACTCACAAAATTAATATAAGAGATATAGGGACCACATTTTGCACTTAAATGCGCTTTCGATGTCAACTTATATTCAAAACAAAGTAAGTTAATTAACAGAAAAAAATTAGAGTTTATCTCCGTTAAGATTCATTGTAACAGGTCATATTTCTAATCATGATAGAAAAATATTAAAGATGAATTCTTCTAACAAAAAGTCTACTCTTATATTCTTATTTTCATATTTGTTTAATATTTTTCTCATAATTAATTATCAATAACAATAATTAATATGAAAAAAATATGATGAGACATATAAATATAAGTAAAAGATTAGTATTATTGTTTATAAAAATATATAATTAATTAGGGTTACCTTGCGTGCCAAATATAAAAAGATTAGGACAAAAACTTTATAAGAAAACATCAAACTAGCCAAAATGTTTCGATATTGAAGAAGGGACAAATCTTTCAAAGTGAATGTGACTTTATTGATAGAGGGATCCCTTTTTCCCATGGTAAAATGTTAAGAAGTTTTAAACATGATACTTTCTGCCATAGCCAACCGCAGTTTGCCAAGTTTTGGACACGGATTGGTTGCCCTAGAGCCCATGCAAATTAATATTGCTGATTGGACTAATTACGAGATTAACTGAGGTCCCTATAAATTAAGCACTAGTGATTAGTGAAAGTTAACATATTGCTTTCCAAACAAGACCACATAAACCATGCTTGCGCATATATAATTAAATTTGGGGATAGATACAGTGGAAAACAAAACTACATTTTGTTCTAAGCATGCATAGGAAAATGTATCTATTTTATGGATAGAACATATGAAAAAAAAAATAAAGTATTGAATTTAATTTTGGGATGAAAGAAAATCTTTTTTTTTTTTTTTCTAACTAACGGGTAAAAACCAGCTAAAAGTGAAAAACAATTGTTGATACATCTTTGTGAGTTTTTCTTGGTTAATGGCGAATCTTGAGAGAAAATTTTCTAGGGATAAATAAATGTTTAATGCAAACTTTGTATTTTTTTTAATCGTCAATTAGATAAACTTTTTGTATAACAAATATATAATATTTTAGAACTTATCAACAAAAGTTATATATAATTCTAGTTGTTAATATGGGACGATGAGAGAAAATATATACTTAAAAAAAAGGGGGGGCCAAGAATACTAATTTCGGCCGCACAAATTCCTAATCTTCTTTATTGTTTGTCTTTTCTTTTGAGAAAAAATTATTGAATGATAAAAAAAGATTCCTAAACATCAAACAAGAAACAGAAAACAAACTAAAGAACTACATTAATCCTTTGGAATAAGCAGTTCCACTGCATCAAAAAATTATAAATTTGACAAGTCTATTGACGGGGTGTCGAGAACAACGCATCAACAAAGCATCTAGCACTTGGGAATCAATCGTTAGAGTTGCTGTCTTGACACGATGATCAGTTACATGGGATATCCCTGCTTCCTCAAAGCCGTTCATCATATATTCAAAGATACAAACATCCAAAGCTAGAGTTTTTACACAGAAGTCCCTCTTGTTTGCATTTTAACTTTGAGATAACCAGCAAATATTGTTAGAATTTTCTATATATCTTGAGCTACCATTAATTGGGCATTTTATATTTGTAAGGACGGATTGACCGACTAGCTCAATTATCTCTTGATGCTTTGTTATTAAAGTGATTCTGTTTGGATTTGAAAACACTTTATTTTAAACTTTTTGTCTATTAGATATGACAAGCCATAGTGTAGAGCCGTACGAATCACTGATAGGTAGGTCTATTGGATATCTATATATAAGAGGTTGAGTCTGCTCTTTTGTTACAAATGTGAATTTGTCATTATTGTTTTTAGGACGAAATTAATCAAATAATATGAATATATTCTATAAGCATGCTAACATTCAAAAAATAAATAAATAAGACATATATAAGAACTCAAGATTATATGTAAAAAATATAAAATTATAAGCTAGAAAACTTATCTTTATGAACATGGCTTGATAAACATGTAGGCTCTTTAACTTGTAAAATAGGATGTTAGTAATATAAGCACGATGTTAAATTAAGACATTTTGTCACTTTCTTTAAGGTATTTCATGCCATCCATGAATAATTTCATTGATCATTGGTATAGTGGATCACCAACACTTAACCCTTAGGATATAACAATTCAGCCACCATACTATTCATTTTCAACTTCAACTTCAATAGAAAGAGGAAGATAGGACTTTTTCTCGCATATCTTTCTCTACCCAAGTTTCACCTACATAAAATATATTACATATGTATGTTTATAACATGTTATTATGGATCATAAAGTGTATATATCTGTATCATCAAATTGAGATTGACCTTGTAACCAATATGTTATAAAGCATCTCATAAATAACCATTATATAGCTAAATACACTACAACATTTCTGACCTTTAACAACGACTAAAAACTATTGCCTAAAATGACGAAACTATTGCCTATAAGAATAGGCAATGGTTTTTTACTGTTCTCTTATCAAGCATTACCTATTTTTTTTTAGGCAATGGTTTTTGTAGGGTTTTTAGCAATAGATCATAAAATCGTTGCCTATTATTCAATTATATACAATGATTTTTATTTTATGTTTTAGCAACGATTTTTTAACTATTAGACAACACTTATAAACTATTGCCAAATACAATAAGCAATGATTTATTTCAAAATAGGCAACAATTTTTTCATAAATAAATAACACCTTGGTACATAATAGGCAACGATTTTTTTAAATATATAGGCAACACTTATGAATCGTTGTTGGATATAACAGGCAACAGTTTTTTATCAATGATCAACAGCAAGATGCACAATAAGCAAAGGTTTTTTATTACTAGAATTGATTACCTAATCGATTTATGAATGAGTATTCATTCACAAATCGATTCAAGAAGATTAGTTTATGAAAAAAAATTTAATCGAAGGTTGAGAATTTTGTGTGAATCAATTACTTAATCGATTTACAAAGGCAACAGTTTTTTACTATGTGAATCGATTAGGTAATCGATTCTTGTTGATATTCACATTAGAATCGATTCAAGAAGATTTAGTTTATGAAAAAAAATTTGCCCAAAGGTTACGAATTTCGTTATTCATATACAAATTGATTCTAGAATCGATTCATAAAGGGTTGAAATGATTTTGTAGTCGATTCTTTTGGTTATTATAGCATGCACAGTTAACACATCAATTAATTTATTCCATTCTATGAAAAAGGAATTTTCAATCACTCCAATAGTCAATACATCAATTAATTTATCTCAAAATTTGAAGAAATAAATCCAAAACGAGATAAATGTAAAGAGAATTAATTATAAGTTCAACAGCTGAATGAAAATTCAAATTCAAATCATATTCATTGAAGATTGTCATCATCATCAACAGCACCTACATCTAGTATGTTATTATTATTTTGATTTGCTCCTACACCACCAACATTATGCTGCATAATGTCTTAGTAAAATATATAAAATATGTAAGTAATAAATAATTATTAATTATTCCTATATAATTTGCAAATAGAAGGATAAAAAAACTAGCCACTTTAATTTTATAATATCTGTTACAATAAAATACCTCTATATGTGAATAAGTAAATTAAAACTAATAATACCTCTTCATTGGTTGGATTATGTATTGATGCAGACAACCGCACATTACCATTTCGTGCATTATTGGCATCGTCTAGAGAGGCTTTGAGTAATCTAGAAATGGCCTTTAAATTGAGTCCATTACTATTAGACCCTTGCAACAATGCTTTTAGAAGCTCCTTCAACCCTTAAACCTCACTTCTCAAGGAGGCTACCTCGTTATGGTGCTCTCACTTCAAAGCCTCAATTTCTTCTTGTCTTTTCAAGGCAGTTGGTGTAATAGATCTCTCAAAGCAATGCACTCTCCCTAACTTTTCCTTCCCAAACAAAGCATGAAAGGCATCTATACTGGCTTCACTAGAGTTTTGAGTCAACTTTTGAAGTTGTGATTACAAAAATAAACAAGGAAGTCAATAGAGCAACAAATTTATAAATTTAATTAGTGAAACTAAATTGTCACTCACAATTTTATCTTGTGTTTCTAAATCCAATGCCTTTCTCTTATTACCTTCGCGGGTTTTAATGAACATTTCTACTTGTGTGGGCTCTGCATTTTTCTGATTGTTGACACGCTAGAATAAATGTTATGCAAGTAAGTCTAAAATTGATTACAATGTAGTTTAAGATTCTACCAAGCACTTAACTAAGTTTTCCAAAACACTTAAATATAGTACCAATTGCTGTCATATTCTTGCAAAATTGATAGGTCCTATTCGATGCCTCCACTTTTGTTAAGCTCTATTTTGGACATTCCTTTGGCTGAGTTTCTATAATTTAACAAAATAGAAAGTCAAAATTTAACATTCTAGAGAGAGGAATTATA
>JANHAO010015824.1:0-14651 GCA_026873985.1 Saraca asoca | reverse complement strand
AAAAATTCATTGTGTTACTACAAGGTTAATTTATACAAAGTCCAAAGATTCATTTCAAAGTTCAAAAATACAAAATTACAAAAAGACATGTCTTAAGGAGCTGGAACCTCAGGAGCTGGAACTTCAGGAGTTGGAGCTTCAAGAGTTGGACCTTTTGAGCTAAAGGGTTAGTAGGAGGAGTTTTGGGGACATCTGCTACCTGGTCATTAATGGCTTTCGCAACTTACAAGCTATTTTCTCCTTAGGGAGCTCCCTCAGTAGGAGGAGCCTCAACCATAGACCCTACACCTTTTCTGGAAGAACCCTTAGCAGCCCTCCTCTTGAAGCACTCCATGGCCTTAAGAGCCTCCTTGTCGAAAAAGGAAAAGTCCGATTCCAGATGCTTCTCCCACAGGGTGTAGAAGAAGGCGGCACTAGTCTTAGACTCTACTTTCTTCATTGCTTTCACAATTAGTGAGGTAGTCTCTGGTTGGACCTTAGCAACCTTCTCCTTCCCGAAGGCAACCTCCTTCAAAGCATCCTCAGCTCACTGCCCCACTTCCCTAGCCTACTGCTCTGCTAACCCAGCTCGTTGTTCCGCGATCTTGACCCACTTCATTACCTGATTAGCATGCTTCTAAGCTAGGTCCAAGTCAATCCTTGCCTTGGTTAGGTTATTAATTATAATGCCAAGGTTTAGTACAACAGCCTCGTGATTTGCCACTTTGTGAGATAAAGCAGCCTCAGCATCCTTGACTTTTTCCCTTAGCTCTAGCACCTCAGTAGTGATAACTATCAACTCATCCATAAGCTTCACCTTTTCCTCCTCTTGGGCTTGAAGCTTCTCGTCCAACTTCACCATTATCAACAGGTTTTGAATAGCCAAATAACTAAATTAGATTATGAAGAAAGTAGGAAAACTGAGATAAAAGAATTCTACTTACCACTAGGCTATGATGAGATGTGTAGGTTACCAACCCTCCAGTAGTGGAGTCCTCTGATTCTAACACTTGGCTCTTATTGCGAGGGCCCAGGAACAAATAGACATTGTCTACGAAGACATTGAGATACTCTTCAGTTTTAGAGCTGGGCCCAGCAGGTTGTTCCATGACTTCCATCTCTAGAGTCGCTTGCTTGTAGCCAGTAGCCTTTTTCTTCTTCCCTTTGTCTATTTTCTACTTCTTAGCAGAATACTCAAAGGGGTTGGCGACATTGGCTGTAGCCTCCACTTTAGGCTGAGAGATTGGAACTAGCTCTTGTGAGGGAGTTTATGCTAAAGCTGAGGGTTAGCTTCTAGCAATAGGAACTATGTCAGCATTGGGAGCCAATGAGGTTTCCCCCTCGTCAGAGTCAGATGATGGCACTCTGAGGATAAGTTTCATGATATCTTCATAGTCATCGAAGTTCACTGGACCTACCTCTTGGACCCGGCAGATTCCTATTTCGCTAGTAACCTTGGTACCTACAATTGGTACGACCTTGTGGGAGCAAAGGAGGCTTTCGTCGAAGCAAAAGTCATTCAGAAGATCTTCCAAGGTAGCAAACTGGTCTAGGACTCTTAGCTCTTTAGTTCCAAGAGTTGGATTCTTACCTGTCCCAACTGCAAAATGAGACAAAGTTAGAATCAATAAAGCAAATGTGAACAAGTCATTAAACTTGCATGACCTCAACTTGCTCATCGGGGGTGAGGACAAAACTGAAGTTTTGAAGATCACAAAGGGATGGACAGGAGATATAAAACCAACAATTTTTATGTTGCCCCATATTAGACTTCCCTTTGGCATCCCCCTATGGCAGAATCCTCTTATGCTTCATTAACCGAGCTGAGAGATAATAAAGCCCATCTAATGTACTCGCACACCTAATGTTATACAGGTAGCACAGGACCTCGACCGATGGTAGTGGGAGGCCGTTCCTCAAATATAATAGCACCAAAAAAATAAGTTGGGTGTAAGAACCAGGGGTAAGTTGAGATGGGCTGAGTTTGATTTTATTCAAGAAATTAACGATTAATGGATAAATAAGAAACCTAAGCCCCGTAGTGAGGTGTAGAAAGCTAACGGCGATAAACCCCTGAGATGGATTAGAAGCATAGTCATCTGAAGCAGGCATCATGAGGTGGCATCCACGGGGGATTCAAAATGTCCGAATCATGATTTGAACATCGCGAAAGTGAACAGATGAAACGTATAGGCTAAACACATGATGATCAGAAGGTCATTGACTCGCACTAGCCTCTTAGTCCCCAACAGGGTCTGGACAAGCAGTAAATTCCCTAACGACCTCAACACTCCTCAAGGTTGCTTCATCGGGATGTCGTACCCACTACGCCAGAGAGCTAGGCTCATCATTGCCCCTTAATTGGTGATATCGACGTCTATGACCTACGCCATCTACACAAGAGAAAGGGGAATGGTCAAGTCACTGCTAGTAGACCCTACTCAATGGTTAAGGCTAATAATTTCCTATGCAATAAGTCATGCCCACCTTAGGTCACCGCACCTAAGACCCAAACTTCAGAAGATAGAGGGAACTCAAATAGTGGAACCACAAATCCAGAAAATAAACACAAGACCTGAAACGGTAATCAAAAACCTTAGAGTCTAATGGTAGATTACCCAAATAAGCCAAACCAGGCGAAAGGAAAATGTATAGGCAAACAGTTTCAGCCAGCACTCTAATGTTTCAACCACAAGAAAATGAGTCTCATACAAGTAATAGAATGGGAAAATCCAGAAACCACCAGTTGAAGAGAGAAAAACTCACCGTGAGTAGTCGAAGTACAAGGTCCTAAAGTGCATGTGGAGGCATTTCCTGGTGAACAGAGCCCAAACAACAACTAAGTCAGAACAATGCCGATGGTAGTAGACAACAGTGATTAGTTGCAGAGAATGATAGAAGAAACTGATAAGAAGAGCTTGGGAGTTCTAGGTTTCGAATGGCAAGTCAGAGGGAAAGAAGAGCCCCTTTAGTTTATATGGCACGCAGTGCCATTATTAAATCTGGGAACCCATCAACTACCTATGATCTGACAGTTCGACGAGTGCTAACAGAAAGTTGACAACAACATGGCATGCATGCTTATCGAAGGCAAGAGTAATCATGGCAAGCCAGTAGCAAAAATTGAAGAGTCACAAACAAAGTAAGCAGGAGCTTGCCAAATGACCCGCAGGATTGTAGATTGCCAGCGATGGACCAGAACTTTCAGCTCACTCCACATCCAAGAAGTGCCTCAAACACCAAACTCTTGTGCGGATAACACCAAAATCTCACGTCTAAGAAGTGCTAGCCACGTACCAAACTCTTGCGCAAGCCATATCCAAGAAGTGCCCTGGGCACCAAACTTTTGTGCTAACAATACCAAAATCCCGCATCCTAGAAATGCTAGCCACGCACCAAACTCTTGCATGGGATGCATCCAAGAAGTGCCCTCGGCACCAAACTTTTGCACAGATAACACCAAAATCCCACGTCCAAGAAGTGCTAGCCATGCACCAAACTCTTGTGCGGGCCATGTCTAAAAAGTGCCTTAAGCACCAAATTCTTGCATGGACAATCTCAAAATCTTGTGTCCAAGAAGTGCTAGCCACACACCAAACTCTTGCATGGGCTGCGTCCAAAAAGTGCTTTACGTACTAAACTCTTACACGAGCCACTTCCAAGAAGTGCCTTTGGCAGCAAACTCTTGTGTAGACAAAGGCACATCTGTGCAACTTACATGGGCATTTGATCCCAGATCAGCAAAAATGCTTAAGCACTCTGATGCTCGGACTCGTGGCCAAAAATAGCATTCCAGAGCTCAAATTTATTACCAATTAAGATAAACTAATGTAATCGATTGGTCATCCAACATGGTACATATCATTTAAGTCATGATTTATTGACTGAAATCCATTCATATAAATTCAATTAATATTATCCAAGGTTGATTAACCTAACGAGCACTTATTTTATCTAATAATTACCAAGTTATGGTTTGTAGGGACTTATGTTGTCAGTTGTAACCTATTAGATCACTAATGTTACATGCTTAGGAAAAACAAGAAATAAAATGCAAAGTTTCATTACAAAACCTCTTTCAACAAGGTGAATTTACATGAAAAACCAAGGGAACAAATCAAGGAAAGCCTATAGTAGACTAAGGAAGAGCTGAATCTCAGCGAATCGTGAGATCCACGAGTGAGCCAAGCTACTCCAACCCTTCCTCAACTTCCACTTGAACCAGTACATTGCCTAACTTGAGCATCCCCAAGGTTCCTGAAGTGGGAGAAATAGCACTTGGGGTAAGCAGAGTTGCTGCACAAGTTTCCCCTAGGCCTTTTAAGCAAAGAAAGCATCTTTCAGCTTCACCAAGCTATTGAAGGACCTAGAGGTATCCGGCGCCACCATGCAAAGAGACAAAAGAGCATAGCTGGAAGGGCTGGACTAAAATAAGCGACAAGGCTCGTGAGCAAGCCTAACAGCTCTGACTCCTCTTTCCTATCTACCTCCAAAGCTGAAAGCTCTGCCCTCAGCCTTGCAACCCCTGGGCACTTGAAAAAAACCAAATGGTTAGTTCGCCAGGGGACAAAAGAGTAAAAAAGGAGGAGCTAAACTTGTTAGCACCATAGAGAGGTCATGAAGAAATTTCCACAGTCCTCAAAGAGGAATGCCCCATAAGCACCACATGCAACAGGCTATACATGCCTTGTAATCTCATGTAGCAGACCATACACACCCTATAGCACTTCGTCGGAGGCCAGAACTCAAGAAATATGGGGGGCTCGGTCAATTTACCCATCTGCTTATTCTTTGAAGCAAGTAAAGAGGCATCTCATGCCTTATATAGACTAATTCAACCTCACAAAAGAATCCAGAGAGGATTTAGCTGTATTAGATCGAATGGTCCAAGAAAAAGTAAGATTGATGCACCAACAGTTGTGGAATGTGAACAGTAGGAGGTATGGCCTGGTGCAGATAAAGTGAAAGATCGAAGCCTGAAATAACAACATAACAGGCCATGATTGAAGACTTTAACTATATGGCAGACTGTAGTTGAAGGACTTGACATTGCAAACTATAAGCAAAGGTTCTGCTAGCAGATTACAACTGCCAATCCACAAGGCGAACTAAGAGTTGGGGGCCTAATGTTATGGGTATTTTTTGGATAGTGCAAAATGGGTAGGTTAAAACCTAACAAGAGGTAGGGTTTAGCCAGAAAGAGCCCAAATCACCCAACATTGGAGGTCACTCAATGGAAGTCACATAATGGAGACGCCGACTCGCTAGCTACGAGCCTGGGACATAAAAAGAGATTGAGATAAGTCCCAGCTCTCTGAGGACGAACTCTTTCTTGCCAAGCAAAGCATGTTGCCCCAGTCGCCTTTCAGGAAAACTATTTGGACCAGCTCACTAGACCCACCAATATAGCCAGCAGGTTACCTAACGCAAGCTTAGACTACCCAGCAAGCTATCTCAAGGATTATCTATGGAATGCCAAGGTCTAGTTAACACCCAAAGGCACATTCTCCCAACCGACATGTTAGCCCCCAAAATCGACACATCAGCCTCCAAAATCTGACAATTAAATGCCAAGCATTTATTACCCGTCAAGCATTTATTGCCCAGACGTCGTAAATAATTATTTTGTTATTTGTCAAATTATATTTGTAACCCTCCTAGCTTCTATAAATAGGGAAAGGGTGTATCATTGTAAGTAAGTAAGAGCAATTTTATGCAAGCACTCTGCCGGAACAGTGAGAGAGCATTGATATTGTAATTTTGATGCTCTGCATAAAGAAACCACCATACAAAGCTAATACAATCCACCATAGACGTAGGGGCCAAACTGGCTTTAGCCAAACCACAATAAAAGCTTCTATTTCCATTATTTTTCCTCCTTCTCATTCATTTTTCTTGTTATAGTTGGTATCATCATCTTGTAGTTTGGGGTGTTGAAGAACTATTCAGGTTGACTAAAATTTAGGTTTACTAAACCAAGTTTTACTACCAACAACTACTATATATCTATTTCATTCATCCAATATTTTGTTGTGCCAAATATAAAAATAAAACCATTCCATTCCAAAGTGTATCAAATAAAATTATGGAATTATTATTTCATTCACATTCCCTTACCATTCCCATCCCATTCATTTTCATTCCATCCAATTAAATGGGCCATAAACATTCATGCTCAAACAAAATAATTAATTTCAACTTTCTATGAATAAGACATTCATGATCACATTAATATATATATATATATATATTAATAATAATGATGATTAGTTTAATTGATTTGTAAAGGTAGAGATTTTGATATTGCCTAAAAATTCATTAACCTTTTCACCACCCCGACTCTCGCTTGTTGCCACCGAAACCTTGCCCATGATACCTCGACATCTTCTCCACAGCCAACCACCACTCACCACTCGGCATCACCCTTTTGTGTGCATCATTTAGGTGATAGCCTTGCCATGTTCCCTTCTAGTATTACTCTTCACTCTTGTGCTACTACATTGTTGAACACAAAAATAGTAATGTACCTCTAGCCACATCACCCTTCCATATCTAGTTGTTAGCCATACAACTTTATCCAGTCCCTCGGACTATTTTACCCTTGATTGTATAACTATATAAGGCTACCAAGTATGCTCCCAAAACCCTAAGATATATATTATAAGCTCTTGACCTAAACCCCTACTGATGTGAGCATTGGAGTGTCTTCCGATGACCTCCAACCGTTATTATTAGTGTTTTCTCTTTATGCAAGTTACTAGTACTACCCCTCGTAGGCAACTAACTTATTATTGGCACCTATATAGATTTTCTTCCACCTTGGTTAGAAATGTTTGAACTTAACAAATCCCTGACCTTTTCCTTTATCTAGAAGCCACATTCATCACTTGAAAATAAGCCATTCAATTACAGGCTCCACCCATAATGATGGTGACCACCAAACCCTTTCCCTCAATGACCAAAATAACCAAACAAGCCCATCACTAACACCTTGGCATGACCACTACAACCATGAAAACTATGAACATCAAAGCCAAGATGATGAAAAAGGGGCTGGCAGTTGGAAATGTATACTCAAGACAACAAGTTGGTGATTGGGAGGAGAGAGCTCGAAATGAGTAATGCCAAAGCACTAGTTTGAAAATTGACAAGATAAAGAATATGACCTCTTGAACCCTGGAAGAGCTCATGATGGAGCTGACAGCCAGTAGTTCCATTATTAAAAGTAGTAATATGGACCATATCATGATTACTTTTAGCAAACCCCACCTAAACCACCGTCACCAACCTAAGAAAGCCACCTCTTCACTCTAAACATCATGGCAACCCCTACCATCCAACCTCAAATACCCTTCTCATATTGGATAGTATGATGGCCATAAGACCACCTTGAGTCCTTTAAGGCAGCAATGTTATTATCTGGCTGGATGCCATAATGTGCCAAGTTTCCTTCACTACCTTAAAAAAAGCAGCCTTGAAATGGTTTACGTCCCTTGCCCCTAGATCTATTTCCTAATTTTGGTAGCTAGTTAAAGCTTTTTTTTAATCCATTTTGCCATAAGCAAAATCTACAAGAAAACCTTTGCCTCCCTTGTGAATGTTGCCCAAGTCAAGAAGGAAAGTTTGACGGATTTCCTAGCCTATTTCAATAAAAGATCACAGCACAACTAGGGCAAGCACCCATCGACAGTCAACATGGTAGAGGTCATCATAGGAGGATTCATGGGTGGAGTATCCTTTACAAATGTGAGGAAAAGGCAACAAAGGCGATTATAAATGTAAATGCAAGCAAAAGGGTAAAGATTGAGAAAACATCCCCTATCATTTCTTTCTCAGATGAAGACTATGGTGACATCATCAAGGACCATGATAACCCTATGTCATAACTGCCATAATCCATAATTGGATAGTAAAAAGGATCTCAATTAACTAGGGGAGCTCGGTTGATATCCTTTATAAGCAATCTTTCATGGCATTAGCAATTCCTCACCAGTAGCTAACACTTTATAGTGGTTCCCTTATTAAGCTTTCAAGGCAATCAATGAACGTGGAAAGGAGCATAGTATTATGAGTAAACCCTAGAAATGACAAGTTGCAAAAGGACATGGACATTAAGTTCCTTGTCATTAAAAGCCCTAGATTGGCCTACAATGCCATTTTAGGAAGAATCGCATTGAACAAAAGTGTTAGGCAAGTCTAGATGGATCAAGAGGCCATTCAATGGTGTTACTAAAATAACTTGAAGAAAAAGGTTGTGCCAAGTGTAAATAAGAAATCGTCAACATCGATCCTAACTAAAATCCTAGAATACAAAAAAGCTTTGATAGCCAAAGCAATTAACCCCGGGGATGATGGATGGTAAGAGTTAAACATGAAACCTAATGTTGTCAAACCTATCCTAGACCGATCGGTTTAACTAGTTGGACCAAGACCCATGACTTAAAGCAATCCAGATCAACCCATATACCCACTTCAGTAGTTGGCCTGATTTGACCCAGTGAGAACTAGTCCAAACCCCTGGTTGCACTTTAGCTTACAAAATAAATGTAATTTGGTAGTTTTGAGACTTGAACTTTAGGCACATTAGGTAAGAAATGACTAAGTCCAATAAATGCACCACTTTGCCAACTAGTTCTTCTAATGATGTAAGTGTAAATTTTATATAAAATATTAATATATACTAATGTATTGCATATTTTGCATAATTATTATATACATATCACACTATTATATATTTATTATTTATAAATATCACATTATATATTATTATTCATACAAATTACATATACATATATTTATTATTTTTATAAATATATATTACATGAAAAATACAAGATATTATCAAGATTTATCTTTCACAATTACTTGTATATAGACAAAATGTATATTTACATATATACAACATCACCTATTTAAAAATATGTATTGATTTGATTTAAATTATACTATATATTATTATAATTAATAATAGTGAAAATATGTTTACTTTTGCATAATTGTTTCATGGTGGTTTAAACAATAAATTTAGGACTGCCCATAAATTATTTGAATTTCACATTATTAATCCATTCTTAATGACTTAAAAAAAATTATGTATAATATGATATATAAACTTTTTATTATATATATTTATAAATATAAAAATACATCAACTAGTTTGACCATCCAGTTTGATTAGTTGAATTAGTCTGACCTTGAGCCAGTTACTTTGCTAGGTGATGGTTGGGTCGAGTTTCAAAACATTGTTGAAACCTGAAGAAGATTTGGAAGAAGTCTAGATCTTTGGCCCAGATGATGGGAGGATCATCTGTTTTAGCGCCAAGCTACCCACAAAATGGAAGGATGCCCTTGCCAAGCTTATCAAAGAGAACATTGAAATTTTTGCATGAACAACAATAGATATGCCAAGAATAGATTGCCACCTATAAATTGATCATTAACCCAAAATCAAAACCAATATAGCTGAAGAATCACAACTTTGGGACAAAGAGGTAGGATGGAACTAAGGGCGAGGTCACCAAGCTCTTAGCAGTAAACTTCATTAAAAAATTTCTACACACAATATAACTATCAAATGTGGTCCTTGTTAAGAAGGTGAATGGGTGTGGTGTATGTGCATAGACTTCACTGACTTGAACAAAGTATAACTTATGAATTCTTTCCATTTGCATTCAATTAATAAACTTGTTGACCAATCGTCTAGGTATGGCCTCATTAGTTTCCTAGACACTTTCTTAGGGTATAATTAGATAATGAGGGATGAGCATGACGAAGAGAAAATGGCTTTAGCATGGGTAAAGGCACATTCTGTTATAATGTGATACCATTTAGGCTAAAAAATGTTGCAATGACATACCAAAAAATGATTAATGAGGTGTTTGCCCAACAAATTAGAAGAAACGTAGGAGTTTATATTGATGACATGCTCATGAAATCAGTCAGACATGAAGCTTATCTAATAGACCTACTAGAAACAAACAACATGAGAATCAGTCTTAACAAAGTGTAACACTTCAATGGAAAGATCACCTCCTTCACAAGGTTTATGTCTAAGTTTGCTGATAGATGCCTCCTTTTCTTTAATATTTTGAAAGACATTAAAAACATTGCCTGGTCCAATGATTGCAAAAAAGCTTTCACTGAACTCAAAAATTACTTGTCAAAACTACTAATCCTATCATGATCGAACCCTAACGACATCCTTTACTTGTACTTGGCAACGATTCATGAGGAAATGAGTTTGGTCCTTATAAGTGAAGAAGAAGGTGACCAACAACCTATCTATTTTGTAAGTAGAGTGTTACATGACGTTGAACTTCATTACAAAAAACTAAGAAACTAGTTTATGCACAGCTCATCTCATCTAAATGCCTCAAATCATATTTCTAAAGCCACTAAGTAATGGTAAGAATAGATAAGCCTTTGTGCCAAGTCCTTGAAAGCCAGATCTCATCAAGTGACTAGTTAGGTAGTCCATTAAACTAAATGAATATGCTATCAAGGTGATCAAATCATAAGCCATTGTCGAATTCATCCCCAAAATGACCCATCCAAGTCAAACCACTCAAATAGACCCTAAGCCTTTCACCCAAGTGCATTTTGTTGATTGGTTGTTGAACGGAATAAGGAAGCAAGGCGTGAATCATTCTTAAAGGACTAGATTAAGTGTCTTTAGAATACTCTCTCAAATTTGAGTTCAAAGTTATAAACAATCAATTTGACTATGAGGTATTTATCGTCAGATTTAAGCTAGCCAAAGAAGTAGGCACTAAAAGAATAAAAGTACACAATGACTCTTAGCTTGTAGTGGGGTAGATAGTGGCACCTATAAAGTCAAGGTCCCCAAGTTAATTAAGTACAATGAGAAAGCTAGATTCTCCTATATAATTTTAAGCACAACGAATTGGTTCAAGTCCCCATCATTGAAAATGATTGGGCGTACAATTAATCTAAGCTTGCTAGCACCAAAGCCACCATTAACAATAGAACATCCTCCAAAACACACTTTCCAAGGCAAGTGTGGAAGATGATAATACTTAAAACATGGCTAACTCTCTCCTAAAAAGGAGGAAGTTGAGAAAATAATTAAGCGACTAGTGCTGTATTATCTCCTTGATGGGCAACTTTACAAAAAAGTTTTCTCTTTCCTAATACTATATTGTCTCCATGATGATTAAGCAAACTATGTTCTTTGATAACTCTATGAGGGAATCTGTAGGAGTCACATTGTTATGTTTGCCCTCACTTCGAAAACAATCCTCAATGGATACTTCTAGCTAACCACTAAAAAGGATAGCAAAGAATATGTAAGTAAAAGCTCCAAATACCAAAGTAAGCGGTTGCCCTCTGACTGAACTCCACCCAATTACCTCTGCATGGCCTTTTTTTACATGGGGAATTGATTTCCTAAGCCCCTTTTCACTTGTTCCAGGCCATCTAAAGTTGTCAATTGTCTCCATCGATTATTTCTCCAAATGAATTAAGACAAAGCCCCTGGTAGTAATCATTGCCAAAAATACTGTAAAATTTGTATGGAAATCTATTATATGTTGGTTCGGCATATCAAACTCCCTCATTTCTGATAATGGCACCTAGTTCACTAGTGCAGTTTTTGCTAGAATCTCCATATAGTTTAAAAATTTGCTTCTATGGAATACCTATAAACAAAATGTCAAGATGAGCTAGCCAATCACATCATCCTCAATGAGTGCCTAAAAAGCTCTAAAGGGAAATGCATTGAAAACTCTACAGTGTTCTATGGATATACAAGACAACCCTTTAAAACAGCATAGGGTATACTTGTTTAACCTAACATACGATCATAAGGCTTTCATTCTGATCAGGATTGGTGAACCCAATGCTTAACTCATGCAATATGACACCACACAGAATGATGAAAGGACGAGGATGGAGCTTGACCTCTTAGAAGAGGAGCATAAGATAACCCATATTCAAGCACAATCATATAAGGCAGAAAAGGCCCTCTTTCATTAGCAAAGAGTGAGAAAGATGGAGTTTGAGTCAAGAGGCTAGTGCTAAGAAAGATGGATAAGCCAAGGAAGAAAAGTGAGGATAACAAATTGGCACTTACTTGGGAAAGCCCTTTTCATGTTAAAGAGGCATTACAAAATGGGGCATATCACTTGTAAACAATTGAAAGGAAGGATATCCCCTATACATGGAACGTAACTCACATGGGGCACTACTTTATTGTCTTATGATGATAATTAAAACATTCCTCAGTACTAGCTTTTAATTCGAAAAAATTGTAAAAGGCTTGCCAGTGTACATAGCTTATCTATGAAATAAAAGTGCATATTCACTAACTTAGTCTCTTTATTAAATTTTCACTAAGACATTTCTCAATTTTTAATGCCAATCATAATTGTTCTAAGAGTCGCATATATAAATTCCATGGGATCGCCCCACACCCATGGTGGTAAACCTTTCAACTTAGTAGACAATTTCATGGGTTAGCCTTGCATCCCCCTATTACTTTGCTTTTTAGCTTGGTGATACAATTTTATGGGTTAGCCCTGCAGCCATGGTATCTTGCTTTTCAGCTTAGTAAAATAATTTCATGAGGATGCCCCACGCTGTGGTGCTAAGGTCTTTAACTTACTAGACAAACCCATAAGTAGCCATGTGCCTATGATGATAAGCTCTTCAAATTAGTTGGCAACCCAATGAATCTCCTAAAGTCTAAATTAGACCTTTAAAAATAAAGAAATTCAAGTAATAAAAGTTGTTTGAGCTTTTTGCCATAAAGGAATTCAAATAACAAATGTCATTGCAGCCTTTAGTCATAAAGATATTCAAGTAACAAAGGCTATTAAAGCCTTTCACCACTTAGAAGCAAAAAACAAAGGCCATTTGATCCTCTTGCTAGAATTGGTAAAATTAAGCCAACGGAAAATTAGTGAAGCAAATAACAAGTGTATAAAGAAAAGCATAAAACATCCAATATCCAAGGCATTAAAGAACTTGAAGACAACATTCAACAAGTATTCAGGGCATAGCCTAAAATTAGATCACTTAAAAATTATTGCAAGATTTTACTCTTGCATTTTATGAGCCTTCATTTATATCTCTGGAGGTAGGGACAAAAGCATAGGCATCAACTTGAGAATTCAGCAAGTTTATGATTCCAGTGTCCTTAACATTTGTAGCAGTATTGCCATCGCCTGGCTTAACAACTTGCTCAACATTATAAACTTCATCACGAGCCTGAACCTACTTCATGTTATAATCATAGTTGCCACCTCTGAGATTCTCCACTCAATCGTCATCACTGCTATCATTATTTTCATCTATGGCATCATACATATTCATATTCTCGCCTCCGTCATCACCACTGTTGCCATCATTTAAAGTTTCACCTAACTTTTCCCCCTCGATCTCAAAACCCAGGGTCACTGGAAGAAGAACAAAGCAAGGTTTTTCCAAATCTTCATATATGCCATCCAATGTATCCACTTTGATCACTTCCAGATAGTCATCATAGCGATTCACCTGAGAAATGCCATGACGATCATCAAGGTTTTCCCGCCTAATTCGGTAGATTGCATTATTCCAAGAGCAGTGGTATTTCCTCAACTTATTGGCTTTCATTTTCTCATTTTTAGTCTTAAGGTAATCAACATCCCCCTTCACTACTTCTAGTTCAATTCTTATTAGCCTTACTTGCATACATTCTTCAGTTTTGATGTTGAAAAATAATTTTGATCAATATCATAATATGTTTATATGTTTAATGTTTATTAAATGTTTGCATATTCAAAGTTGTTCAAGGATATTCAAGAAATCCACTTTAGACACAATATTTTTATTGATTTTATTAGGATATTTTGTAAGTATATTCTAATCCAATTTAATCCAACCAAGTTTTTTACACTAGTTAAATCTAGGTAGAAATAAATCATTTAATATGAGTTTTAAATAAAATTTTCAAACAATGTTTTCAAATACTCTTTCATAAGTGAAACTTTTATAAAAACTATTTTTTACTGTATGAATTGATTCACGAATTAATTCATATTGGAAAACTTGTGGAATGAACTTGAATCAATTCATAAATTAATTCATAAACAATTATTTTGAAAATTTTTTTTACCAAAGATTTGGAATATTTCTAAATCGATTATGTACTTGATTCATGCCTCTTTACATTATATTGTAAATCAATTCATGCATCAATTACGTCATGAAGTTCTTTATGATATTCATAGATGAATCAATTCACAAATCAATTCAATAGTTAGTAATCACTCTAAATCGATTTACGAATTGATTCATAGTTCAAAATTTAGTTATTTTTTTCAAATGTCAGTTGCCACACTATAAATACCCAAAGCCTCATTTCAGATACAACATAATTACGAAAAATAAAGAAAGCTCATAACAATGAAGTGATTTATCACTACCTCATTGAATTTCATCTATTCAATCATTCTTAGAGCAAATTTATGAAGAACTCACACTACATAATTGAGATTTTCATCTCAATTGATAGTACTGTATTTCTTAACTTTACTCTTGGTTTTCTTTTTAGATTTCTAGGTTAATAAAAATCTGAGATACAAAGGAAAAGGTTGATCTTCCCTTTGCATCTTCTTTAATTGTGAGGTTGATCATAATTAGTTGAAGGTGTAGAGAATTCTTGTAGTATCTTC
>JANHAO010015823.1:0-14651 GCA_026873985.1 Saraca asoca | reverse complement strand
TAGCCGAACCACGTAAAATCAAGTGCCTTCCCTCATACTTCTTCAGCCATTTACATCATCTACTTCACTTTTTCTCATCCGCAAATCAAGAACAAGCCTGGGATCCTAAAGAATCCCTCGTTGGCTAGAGTTTGGATATAACCAAAATCCGACGTCAACAGTATTCAAACTCAAATAAAATCAATTATGAGAAACATAATGAACATTTGAAGCATTTATAGACTTCCTTTTTAGTGGTAATTACAATCTTACATTACTATCTTTTGAAGAAAAATAAGATAATGCCACTTCAAAAGCATGCCTTGTGTCATTTTCTAATTGACTAATGAGGGGAGTTTATTTATCCACTGAAGTGGATTCCCACATTTAAGCAACAAAAAATCAAAATTTGCATTCGTATTCTGCCAACAAACAAAATCTTATCTACTGGTGGCTTACTACTGGGTCACACAATGTTTGGATTGTGATCCATGCATTCTTATTTTCATATTTTGTTGTCATCTGTCTTGTTATCACCTTCTTTTAACCATGAGTTTCATTTTTAGGTCGTTGGCCCAATTTTCAAGTAATGGAGATTGATTAGGATAAGATAGCTTAAATCTGAGTGCACTACTAGAAGAAATAGCTCACTCGACTGCTGTTATCTTTGCAAACCACTTAATCACATACTCTTCCTCCCAGTTTAGAATCTATTAGTCAAATGTTGGAACAATCCCCCATCCTTACTCTTTCCGAGCCTGTGGGTCACCTCATTCAAAAGCGCAAGAAGGATGCACAAGGTGGGTCTACTTATTCTTTTGACATTGAGGTCATGCATCTGGAGCCCACTCACCAAGAGGTTTCCACTTATGAAGATGATTCTGACCAGCCTCACTAGACTAGGAAATTGCTTTAGGAGGAGCCTTTAACTATAGATCCTCCTAGTAGGATACATTTGATACCGAGACAATAGATAGTCTTTGGTACCATGGTTTTGATACAACAAACTACGTCCGAGATCTAATGATGTTCAACTAGGACTTTAATCGCCACAAAGAGTTAATTTGGAGGATCGGTGCCACTAAATTCACCTGTTTGTCCATGACTCACTTATCCTATAGTTTGTTGTCTATGTTATCTCTGAATCAAGCCAGTAGTCTATTGGAGAAAAATCTCCCAAAGGCTAGGGAGGATGACATTGTTACCAAATTGCGGGGAAAGCTAAGTCAAATGGCCCCTGAATTGGAGAAATAGAAAAAAGAGATTAAAGGGCTAACTAAGGGTTTCAAAATGCTCTCACTTGAATTGGAAGATGCTCGGAAGAAAAAGAAGTAGGTGGAGAATTTTGTTTCCAACTATAAATAAGAGGAGAAGAAATGAGAAGAAGAGCAGAAGAATGAGGAAGATTGCACTATGCTTAAAGATTTGGCCGTTCAAGATAAAAAGCTTTAATCTGCTCAAGTGGAGATTGCTTCACTTAATGTGCATTAAAGGAGGTCAATAAGAAATTGACCGAGGATGCTGAGGTGTTTTCTTTATCTATGTACATTTCAGGCTTTGGTGCTGCTAATAAGCAAGTTAAATTCTTTTATCCGGACGTGTGGCCATTGATTTTTCTAAAATTTCTTCAGACTGCAACATCAAAGATTTAAAGGCCGCTCTAGATGCCGAGCATTAATCATGTAATAGAACTTAGTGTTTTCTTTTGTTGGGGGCTGATAAGCTTCTTTTTGGATGATTTTGAATAATTCATATAATTTCTATAATTTTGGCTTACTTTCTCATTGTATGTTTTAATTATTCGCTCTTCTTTTATATAATCTTTCCCTTAGTATCCCTGGCTTCAATGGGCCTTTCTGGGACATAGTTTAACTTTTCAAGGGATTTTCCTTGGTTGACTATCCCAAGGGATCTGTTTAAGTGATTATTATAAGGGATCTACATGGATGTATATTGCGAGGGATCTGCTCGGATGCATATTTTGAGATATTTACTGGAATGAGTTTTCTAAGGGATCTATTCAAATGTATGCTTAGATGAATCTTCTAAGAGGTTAGCTAGGTTTATCATTGTTTAGAAATTGCTCAAGATTTCACATAATTATTCATTCATTTAGCTTTTCATTCTTACACGGGCAAAATACTTTTTCAAGTGAGACACATTCCAAGTTTGAGGAATGGCACCTCCTTGTATAATTTCTAGGTAGTATGCCCCATTTTCCAAACTTTCTTTGACCCTAAATGGTCTTTCTCAAAAATTTTCCTTCCTCACTTTACTTTTTGGCACCTACAATTTTCCTTATTACCAATGTTCTCAGTTCAAAATCCCTCTATTTGACTTTTCTATTGAAGAAATGGGCTAACTTGTTTTTATACTCCTCTAAGTAGATTTGTGCCATTTCTCTATCTTCTTCTATGAATTCTAACCCATTCCTCATTCTTGATTTGTTCATCTACTCCTTATATTGACCTCTTTGCTCACTTTCTTGTCTGAGGTTTACTAGAATCATTACATCCATCCCATAGGTTAGCTTGAAGGGAGATTTTTTTGTTGTAGATGTGAGGTAGTTCTATACAACCAAAGGATGACTAGTAACTCTTCTACCATTGTCCTTTTGCTGCTTGCAGTCCTTTCTTCAATTCTAGTACGTTTCTATTGATTACTTCTGCCTGACCGCTTGTTTGAGGATGCTAAATTGAGGCAAACTTTAGCTTTATCACTAACTTTAAGGAAAAAAATGTGTTAAAAGTCATATTGAACCAATCATAGATTGCTTGTTTAAAAGTACTATCAGGACTCAATTTTCCCTAATTTTGACTTGCGTGAAGAATGCTTAATGAATGCCTTCACAAGCTTAATGATGGCTGTCATAACTAGCCAAAATACTGCTGAATCATCTATACTAGTAGTATTAGTGAGTTAGGTCATCTTCACAGGGACTAGTAACCTATTTATATATGTCATAGCATGAAATAGAGGGTTTATAGTTGAGTACAAATTGTAGAAAACTAGAAAACACAAGTCCAAAAATGATATAATAGAAGAGTGCAGAAATAATGTAATAAAAAAATGTAGAAATGATGCAACCAGTCTAAGGAATAATCATAATTTTATTAAATAGATTTATCACAGAACACTAAATATATATTTAGCCTTAATTGGTTGCCTAACCTAGAGTTATGAAATTTTAATCTCTAGTCACTAATAGAATGAAAAGGTCAATAAAATATATGAAAATAATATTGAGATCCATGCTTTACATTGAAGGAAAGGAAGTAGTTTGATATAAAAAATATCTACAGTACAAATGCAGTGGTATCACTCAAATATTGGATTCTTTATAGGTGTAAGTGAGTGCAAGTCTTAAAGGTAAATGAGCATATAAATAATGAAAGAATTTTATTTATTGCTTATTTGTTTATGCCAATTTTCTCAGCTTTAGCTATTTGATTGCTTGAATAAGATTTCAAGTGCTTTGAAATTTTGAACTTACATGTCTTGATATACATGTCTTGATATTTATGCTTAATAAAAAATATATATCTTCAAAATTCTGTCATTAATATTTTATTATATGCTTTAAAATTTTAATTTTCAAATAAATGAATATTTTTAAAGCTATTTGATAGTACAGCTTATTGATCATACTAATTGTTATTTTTTAAAATAGTAAACACGATCTTATTTTAAAATACATTTAAATATTTCGTCACTTAGAGAACAAAATTTTATTAAAATAAATTAAATCAGAAGTAAATAAAGTCCAGGGGAAGAGACAAGTTAAATGTTTGCGTGCGTATATGCACGTAGGCACAAACACTAAAATTATGGTTGGTCCTTTTACCATTAACCAGTTAAGAGAAGTCAAATTTTCACCAATTTTTCATTCCTTAAAATCCAATCTGAAGCCTCAAGGAATGTTGCTTTCTTACTGTCCTTGGACCCACTATTTAACATCAAATGTAGTTATAATAGAAAGATAAGAAAAGAAAGTATCTTATACAAATAATATTACATTTTAAATCTAATTTTCAATTCATAGATGAATAGATAATGCTATGTACTTGTACTTCGAGCAAAAATATCATATATCAATTTGATTATACAATATTTGCTTTCAACAAAATAAACTTTATAATTTTATTATTAGATATAATATTTGTATTTTTTAAATATAGTTAATACATTTATATTATTATTCACGTGATACTTGGGAGTACAAGTTTATGCTATAGTGTGTATATTTGAAAACTATTTTTATTTTTTTAAATAAATATGATTAAAAGAGTCAATTAATAAGACATTAAAATAATCTTGAAATAAACTAAATTCGAATTTATTACTTGTTATATATTGACTATTTAGTTTTGAGAGTCCCAAATACAGATATAAAATCATTGATTTTGCCCTTATTCTTTTAGGGGAATTTGTATACACCTTTATATATTATGAATTCTTCTTTGAATTTTAACAAGACTATAATTTATTGCCTTGTATTAAGAAGTACAATAGAAATTTAATCAATTAATGTGCAGAGTACAAATTGATAATTATGCAGCAAGAATGCAGATGTAAGAATAGAAAAGTAAAGATTGAGACACAAGGTTTTTAAGTAGTTCAACTTGAATTGAAACTACAATTCTAGTCTACTCCATTGGATTATTCCTCAACTGGAAGACCACTTTTATTACAGAACTATTAGGATTGAAATAGGCTCCTAAAATGCTAATTCAAAACACAAAAATTACACCAAGTTTCTTGCTAACCTAAGAAAAACCACAAGAATTAAAATAGGCTCTTGCCAACCTAAACAAGATTCCTATCAACCTAGAAATCTCAACAAAAAATAAAGATGAAAAAGATTAAGGTAAAGAAAAAATACAATACCAAAAGTTTGAGATGAAATTTCAAACATCTAATATGAATTCAGTGGAATTTTGATTCAAAATCTCTTGATTTCATTTAGAAATCTTGTGAGGTAGAGAGAAATCTAATTTAGCACTTTTGCTCTATGTTTTTTGCACTTGAAGAAGAGAGAATAATATGAAATCTATTGAAAAACTGAAAGTGGTTGGGGGTTTTATAACTACTATAACTGACTGTTACAAAATAACTAACTTTCAGTTTGTGAATCGAATCATGAATCGATTCAGTGTGGTTACAACTAATGAATTGGTTTGGTAATCAAATCATAGCCTCTTGTGATCAATTCTTGAATCGATTATTGAATCGATTTAGGTCAAATTCCTAACCTTCAGTAAAACGAATTTTTCAAATCTTTTCTTCACGAATCGATTGATGAATCAATTCTAATGTACTTTTTCACAAGTTCTTCAAGGAATCGATTCATAAGATGTAAAATAGTTTTATATAATCTGTACTTGTAAAAAAAATCATTTAAAAGCCTTGTTTGAAAAATATTTGGCTTTGGTTTTTCTTCTTGTGGTTTGTATCTACCTCATTATGAAAATATTTGATTGAATCAAATCTCATTTGAATTTATTTACAAAAGATCGTATAGCAATAAAAAAAATAATTCTTAAATCTAATTTTGGATCTTTTAAATCACATGCTTTGAACCTACAAATCAAATCAAAACACTGAAGAATATTGTCAGAAAGTAATACAAATTAAAATTATTTTTTAACATCAAAACTAAGGAAAATGTGTGACCAAAGTAACCTAGGCTAACAATCTCCCCCTTTTTGATGGTGACAAATAATTTTAGATGAGGTTCAAAGTAAAAAAAAAATTAAAAGAGGATAAATAAATTTTATTATAATCATCTAAAATCAAACTTATTATCATCTAAAATTAAGCTTTTGGTTTTTCTCCCCCTTTTGTCTCATAAAAAAGAAATAGAGTATATCAGTAAGCATATAGAACAGATTAGACAATGTCAAGATTAAGGCAATAAGATGAGAGCTTACGAAGAATAAAAGTTCATAGCTCCCCTTGAGCTGTTTACTATTTCATTTTTAAAAAAATTTGGAAATGAGTTAGGTTGTAAAAATAGAATAAGAATATAGTTTGATACGGAACAACAACTTTAGAATCAAGTTTATTAACTGAATTGTGTTATGAATTGATTGTGGAATCGATTCATGTAGCCAAGATTAATAATTTCAGAAATTTTGGATCAAACAGAAACATTGAGAATTCCTTTGAATTAGTTCTAGAATTGATTTGAAATGCAAATTTTTGATCATGAATCGATTAGCAAATTAATTCAAAAACTTTGATAAATCCTACGAAAAAATGTGAATTGATTATGGATTCGATTCAAGGCTCATAAATCAGTTATATAGAGTTAAACTATAAATTGCTATCAATACCATGTACCTCAAATCTTTAAAATATATACTTGCAAAACAAACTTAAGAGACTCTGATGCCTAAGTTAGATTTTGCATTTAACAATCAAATATAACAAATAAAAAATATCAAAACTATAGAAATTAAAAAGCATACAATAAATAGTATAAAGCATTAAAAAACTAATTAATTAAGATCACTTTCTTTAAGATTTATCATTCCAATTTCGCTTCTGATAAACACAAATCTCTTTTCATCTAAAGGCTTCATAAAAATATAAGGTAATTAAAAATTTGTTTGAACAAAATCAATTGAAATGTCTCCCTTTTGAACATAATTCCTTAAGAAATGGTGTTTGATTTGAAAGTGCTTAGTCTTTGAGTGCATTATAGGATTTTTTGTAATATTTATGGTGCTTGTGTTGCCACAAAGTATTGGTATTTTCACAAATTTTAGTCTATACGAAGCAAATCAAGGGGTTTAGAAGTTGAAACAATGTTTTTAGATTTAAATGTGGATTTCACTTGTTTACCTTTCTGACAAGCACGACATATCTTGTCTTTGATGTAGTTCAATTTAGGCAAACCAGATACTAGATGCTTTTTGGATAATTTTCCAATTAGTACCATATTTACATGTCCTAATCTTCTATACCAAATCCAAGTATTGTCATCAAAACTAACTAAACATGTCGAGTCTAGTTTAAATTCTAAATCAAGATCAAACAAGGAAACATTATTAACTCTATGGCCTACTAGTTTAAGTTGTTTGTCATTGCCAATTGCAACTAAGCATTTATTTGAATTAAAAATAACTTGGTTCCCTTTATCACAAAACTAACTTATGCTTAACAAATTATGTTTAAAACTGTCTACGCATAAAACTTCATTTATGCAACAATTAGAAGACTTACCAATCTTACCAATTCCTTTAACCTTTCCTTTAGAATTATCTCCAAAGGTCACCTTACCTCCATTTATAAGTGTGAGGCAAATGAACTTATCCTTTTTTTTGGTCATATGTCTTGAACATCCACTATCCAGAAACCATAAATTTGTGCTTTGTCTCTCACATCCCTGTAACATGAAGATTGTTCTAGCATTGGTGGTACCCATTGAATTTTGGGTTCATTTTTGTTAGTAGACATAACAGAAATTTTCTTAAGAGTAGAAGATTTAGGTAACCATACTAGTCTTTCATTTGGTTTTAACAAGTATGTTCCATTTCTAAAAGGATAGACTTTGATTTGATACCCTTTGCGATTAGAATAGAAACAAATAATATATGCAAGGTTCCATCTCTTAATCTCTTAAATTTCTTATAATGTTGCGGCCTAAATTCTAGACCAGTTTTGTTGTAAGAGACCTTTTGATTCTACAGCATATTTTCCAATTTTTTGTTGATGTCAAAAAATCCTTGTAAAGTTTTTGTCAAGGTTTCAGTCTCAAATTTATAATAGTTGTATTGTTCACATTCCTTTCCAACTAAAGCGGTTAATTCAGCATTCTCTTTTTCTAAATATTTAACCTTATGAATTAGAATTTCCTGCTCATTCTTAAAAGTGGTTAATTGTTTCTTAGTTTTAACTAAAGAATCATACACTTTGACACACAAATCATCTAATTCTTCATCATCTTTCTTCATTAGATTCTTTTTTATACTCGTCATTAGATTCATCATCATCAGAAATAGCAAAGAATAAGTTTTTGCCAAATACCTCAAGCTTATCATTATGTCTAGCCATAAGGCATAGCAAGGAATCATCTTCTAATTCTTCTTCATCAACAGTAGTATCAGCCCCTTCATCATCCCAAACAACAAAATTCAATTTTTTATAGGATAATCTTTTCTTCCTTCTTTCATTCTCAAGTTGTTTCTTCAAGTAAACTAGGCAATCTGGCCTAATATGGCCTGATTTTTTACACTCAAAACAATTAGAGACTATACTAATTGAATTTCCTTGCTCAGTCTTAGCATGATTCCTTCTTTGTGATCCTAATTTTCTTTTGTCTTTATTCTTCTTTTCCCTTATGATTCTCTGCAACTTTTTACTCAAGAATGTAACATCTTCTTTGTTAATTGCATCTATATCACTTGCAGCTTTAAGTACTAGAGTCTTTTTCTTTTTGCCATCCCCATTCTTTTTGTATCTCTTTAACTATAATTTGTGCTCCTCCAAGTTTCCAAAGAGCTTTTGTATTGTAGGGATACCCATCTTTAATGACTTTTTAATTACAGTAACCTTGGGTTGCCACTCCTCAGTCAAAGACCTTAGAATCTTATGAACAAGATCTGCTTTTTCAAACTCTCTACCAAGCAACATTAAATACTTAGTAATTGTTGTGAATCTTTGGATTAAATCTTTAATTGACTCACCCTCCTCCATTTTAAACATTTCATATTGTGACACAAGGACATGCACCTTTGAAGCCTTAACTTGTGAAGTTTCTACATATGCAATCTCTAACATGTCCCAAATTTTCTTAGTAGTAGAACAATTTGAAATTCTTTCATACTCATTAGGTGATAAGGAATTTGAAATTATCTATTAACTTTAGCAGCAAGCAAGTGTCTTTTTCTTTCATCTTCTATCAACAATGATATAGGATTAAGCTATACATCACTATTGATTAAAGTCCTGGGAGGTTTACAACCTTCATCAACCAAATCTCACATGTAAACATCTATAGCCTCAATAAAGTCTTTTATCTTCTGCTTCTAATAGGTATAGTGCTCCTCATTGAAATTAGGAGGTTTGTGCATTAGTGTACATTCTGGCAATAAAAAGTAATTTGAATCCATAATTTTCAAGAAAACACAGGTGTATCAAGAGCCAAAGCTTTGATACCAACTGAAGGTCCCATATAAAGATATAAAATCATAGATTTTGCCTTTATTCCTTTAGGGGAATTTGTATACACCTTTGTATATTATGAATTCTTCTTTGAATTTTAACAAGACTGTAATTTATTGCCTTATATTAAGAAGTACAGTACAAAATTAATTAATTAATGTGTAGAGTGCAAATTGATAATTATGTAGCAAGAATGTAGATGTAAGAATAGAAAAGTAAAGATTGAAACACAAGGTTTTTAAAGTGGTTCAACTTGAATTAAAATTATAATTCAAGTCTACTCTATTGGATCATTCCACAACCAAAAGACCACTTTTATTTTAGAACTATTAGGATTGAAATAGGCTCTTGAAATGCTAGTTCAAAACACAAGAATTACACTAGGTTTCTTGCTAACTTAAGAAAAACCACAAGAATTAAAATAGGCTCTTGCTAACCTAAACAAGATTCCTATCAACCTAGAAATCTCAACAAAAAAATAAAGATGAAAAAGATTAAGGTAAAGTAAAAAATACAATATCAAAAGTTTGAGATGAAAGTTCAATCATCTAATATGAATTTAGTAGAATTTTGATTCAAAATCTCTTAATTTGATTTAGAAATCTTGTGAGGTAGGGAGAAATCTAATTTAGCACTTTTACTTTGTGTTTTTCACACTTGAAGAAGAGAGAATTATATGAAATCTAGTAGCCTAGTGGCTATACATTCTATTTTGATATTGACAAACTATAGCCTAATGAGATTGTTAGCCTAGTGGCTATACATTCTAGTTTGATGTTGACAAACTATTGCCTAATGAAATTGTTAACCTACTGGCTACATATTCTATTTTGATATTGATAAACTATTTGACATTCTTTTCAATGTTTTCTACCTATTTTATAGGATAAAAGATCAAAGTTTATGATCAAATTTCAAGATTCAAAAGATTAAATTTAGGATTAGAATTTATTTTTATTTTTAGATCTTTTGTAAGTGAATCCTAATGCAATCTTGATTCAAATAATATTTTTAAATGATGAAGAAGAAAAGCACAAATTGAGCACTTGAAGAAAGTTTTAAAGTCCAATATTTTTAAAAAGATTTTTCACTCTTCAAATCAATTCACGAATCGATTCCTATTTAAAAACTTTGTGAAAAATGTATTTGAATCAATTCACCAATCGATTCATAAACAAAAGTTTTTAAAAATATTTTTTTTACCAAAAGTTAGGATTTTGATCTGAATTGATTCATATATTGATTTCAAAATAATTTGAATCGATTCACAAATTGAATCATTAATGAAAAATAGTTGTAACCACTCTGAATTGATTCATAAATTGAAAGTTAATTATTCTATTAGAGTCAGTTACAACAGGTATAAAAATCCTAACTACCTTGAAATTTTTAATAGATTGCACATTATTCTATCTTCCTCAAGTGCAAAATTCTCTAAGAAATTGCTCTCTACAAGATTTTCATCTTCTTCACACCTTTTCTCAATTCAAAAAGGATTTGAATCAAGATCATTATAGATTCACAATTAGCTGGTTTGTGAAATTCTTCTCAAATAAATCTGGTATTGTATCTTTTACCTTTATTTCATTTTTCATTTGAGATTTCTAGGAATTTAGAAATCTTGTATAGGTTAGCAAAAGCCTGTTAATTTCTTGTGTGTTAGATTAGGTGTGGAAGAGCCTGTAGAAATTTTTCTAAGTTGTCAAGATCCCTGTATTTATAGTGTTCTTTGTACTGGCAGTTTAGGAGCTTGATAATCCTGATGATTTTTCAACAAAACTAATCTTCCGGTTGAGGAATGATTGTCAGTGGATGTAGACTTGATCTGCAGTTTCAGGTGAAGTTGAACCACTTGAAAATTGTGACTCTCTCTCTATCTTTACTAGCTTTTTTATTATTTCTGCATAATTACTATTTCTTATTGCAACATATTTTGATCAATTTCTTACAATTTCTAAAAAGGAATTCAACCTAATATTCAAAGGAGTATAACATTCCCCTAAAGGAATAAGGGAAAGATCCCAAGTATTAAATTTTTTAAACTCTGATTGTGGGACCTGACAGTTGGTATCTGAGCTTTGGCTCTTGATATTCCTTGTGTTTGATAAAAAAATATGGATTCTAACTTGAATATTTTCTTTGATTGCCCATCTCTAAGTCACCCATCTACTTTTAATGCTGAAAATTTTGCATTCTGGAAATTTAAAATCAAGGTCATTATAGAAGCCTTAGATGAGGATATGCTAGAAATTCTTGAAACTGGTTATGATTGCCCTAAGATAATTGTTAATGGAATCTTTGAGCCAAAATCTAAGTTGTTTTAGACTGAGGAAGAAAAAGAAAAACATATTCTTGCCTCCAAATTAAAATGGATCATTGTTAATTCACTGTTTGCTAGTGAATTTACAAGAATTTCAAAAACAACAAATGATATCTTAGATACCTTGGAGACCACCGATGGCTACAGATTTGAGGCTGATGGCAGAAAAGAAGAAGAACATTGTATCTTGGCAAAACATGAAAATGTAAAGGTTTAAAGTTTCCTACTTTCTATTGCAGTTCTTATGTAAGTGACTCAAAAGAGGCCAATAATTCTTATGATGAAACCTCTGATGATCTTAATAATTCTGATGATGAATCTCATGTAGATCCTACTGACCTTTGTGTAAAAATGCATGAGGCATTATTTAAGACTCAAAAGGAATTAAAGAAAACTAACAAGGAGCTAAAGTAGTTGAACATTAGGAATGAAGGTATGCTGAAAAGGGTTAAGCAAACTGAAAAAGAGAATATTGATTCTAACATTCTAGCTAAGAAATTAGTTAGTAAGAATAAAGACTATGAGCACTGTGAATCCTACAAGTGTGAAATAAAGAAATTGAACAAGAATTTACAAGGATTTCTAGACAACAATGCAAAATTGAACAATATGCTAGACAGTCAAATAGAATTTCAAAGTAAAAGTGGCTTAGGATTTAAGCAATATAAGAAGAAGAGATCAAATAGGAATCTTAGATAGATAACCTGCTATTATTATAATCACACGGGCCACCATATTAGATATTGTCCATATAAAAATGGAATATATGTGTTGAAACCTAATGAAAAGCTTGTTTGGTTACCCAAGGTGTATTGGTCTAATTCAAATGCTATTGTTGTAAGGTTTAACAAAAATTCTACTACTGACACTAACAAATTTGGACCCAAAGTTTACTGGGCACCAGCCAAGAAAAGGTGATTTTAGTTTTGCAAGTCTATGTGGGAGAAAAGAAAGCAACTCAAGATTAAGGATAGAAGTTGCACTCTCTGTAAGACAAAAATTTGTGTAGTAACTTTTCAAAACTTCTATAAATTTTTTTTCATGATTTCTTACTTTTATATTTATTTTGTACATTGTACTTACTAATTTAAGCATTAGAGATATTGCTGAGTTTGTTTTTGCAGGTACATGAAGAGAATTTGTGTCTCTAAGTGATGTGAAAAATTAAATCGGCTAAATAAACAATTAAGAAAACATTTAGACAACAAAATAGTATAAAAATTGATTCATTATTAAAAATTTGCTCTTTGAATTGATTCATGAATCAATTCAAAGCACATTACTATATATACCTAAATCGATATCAAACTCATGTCACAGGAACCTTAGCCAAAACACTCAATACTCTCTCTCAAACCTTATCACACCTCTCCCTCATAAAACCTTCAAAATCTTGATTTCCAAACTGTTATAGGCGAAAAATGGCCTTAGAAGAATGCGACAGATCTGAGCCCACCAGAGGTCAAATCATATAGCTCGCTGAAGATACCCAACAAACTTTACCATGCTCACTACCAGACAGTGATACAATGAGGTAATCATAAGACCAACTCGTCAAGCAGTCGACCATCTTGCTCGAGCTCGCTACCTCGCTACAGTGACATCGAACTTGCTATAGCAACCTCCCATAATGAACTTGAATAAGGAATCGTAGCTCGGGATAATGAACACCCCGCACGGTAAGACCACACCAAGCGGAGGACGCTTTATAGATACAAAGTCTACATCCGACAGGAGGGACCCATCCTGCAGCCTACATCCTACAACAGCTAGATTTTAGCTTTTATTGTCTTTTCCATTTATATCTTGATGTAACACAACTATAGCTTGTAATTAATGCATGAAACTCCTCCTTCCTTTATAAATAGGATTACATTGTTAGGAGAAGGAGAGAGGAGGCTAGTGTATTATAAGCCAAAACTCTGTACAAGCAATCCTTAATATCAATAAAATTTTTGCTGTGGACGTAGAGTCCGGTGCTGCCCAAATTTGGCCAAACCATGTTAAAACTTCACCTTTCCCTCTTCTTCCTCTTGTCCATATGTGTCACCGTATCTCTCCTCAACACAGAAAATAGCTTGGTAAGAGAACTGATTTCCCATTGACAAGAACTTGCCCTCGAACCAAATTCCACTGTCAATATTTTGGCGCTAGAAGGAGGGCCAACTATTTTCTATACCCGTTTCTCGTACTTATTTCTATAGAAGCAATGGTTAGAGGGAGGATCACTTGAAGTTCAACCACTCCCATCATTCAACCAGCGGACACCCTAGTCGCGAGGGCTCATCATCACTCTACTCTTATCCCTGAAAATGAGGAGATATGGATGCATGGTCAATCCCCACCAACGCTTGAGAGCACAGTGAGAGAGTTAGCCGAAACTATCAAAGCCTTGACACAAGCTCAAGCCCTAGGGGCTAAAAAACAAGAAGAGATCATGACCCAACTTCAGAAGCTCTATAAGGAAGCATAGAGAGGAACTCGCGAAGATCGTGACAATCAACAACTCTGGGGCTCTCAACGGGTGAAAAGCTCTGCCCCTCAGCCTGAAAGGCAACAACCGACCATGGAAGAACTCCTCCAAAGGTTAAGATAACTAGAGGAACGCCCGCGACCTCAAAGCCATCACCCTCGCCATAAGGAAAGTTCATCCTTCTCTATGGAGATCGAGATGCAACCTCTCCCATAAAAACTCAAAGTGCCTATGATCCCATTGTATGATGGGAATCGTGACTCCTACGACCACCTGGATGTGTTCAACATCCAGATGGGCTTGCAAATGAATGACCCTTCGATCAAATGTCGCATCTTCCTAGCTACAGTAGGAGGTATACCACGGGCATGGTTTAGAAACCTCCCAACACGTAGCATCAACAGTTGGGAAAATTGCCAAACGAAGTTCGTCGATCAATATCGAGCGCTGAAGAAGTAACTTGCACCCCCTTGCCATCTCGCAATGATCTTTCAGCGTAAAGACGAACCGCTCAAGGACTACATAACCCGATTCAGGCACGAGGCCAACTCCATGGAGAATCCCTCGGAGAAAAGTATTTTAATAGCGATCTCAGTGGGACTTCACAAAGATGGAAAGTTATACTGAAGCCTCTATAAGTCCCCAGCTTGAGACCTCGCTGAATTCTACAAGTGAGCTACCAAACAAATAAGATGGGAAGAAACCTTTGGA
>JANHAO010015822.1:0-14656 GCA_026873985.1 Saraca asoca | reverse complement strand
TAATATCTTCCAGCCAAAATCCAACTTGAGTATCAATTAAACAAGTTTAAACAAAATAGCATACACAATAAAATTCAAGAAATACGGAACATTCATCATAATATCTTCCAACCAAAATCCAGCTTGATTATCAACTAAACAAGTTTAACAAAAACTATTAGCATAGAAGATTTCAAAAAATAGAACTGCTCAACCTCACAATAAATATCAGCCCCACATCCTCACAAAAATTAAGAAGCGACACTGCATAATAGATTTCACAGCTACAAAGAATAGACACATTTCTTCATACCTCTTCATCTTTCACATATGGTTTGAACCAAGTCCAAAGAGTCTTTGGATCTACAACATATCCCAAATAGAGAAAACCAATCTGCAAAAAATATAAGAGAATCAATACAATGGGTTTTGCTAGATCCCGATGATGACTTACTGCAATAGTAGACAGATCGACTGAATCCAACTAGTCTTTGACTTATTTCACTGATGGCAATCACTCACAGTGTTGAACAGCAGCAAAATACAAAGGCTCATGCCATGTGTTAATCGATGACAAATAATAGAGCTCAGAAGAATAGGGACAATTAGTGTTAACTTAGTGGCTAGCAGTTCAATGCTTTCTAATGTCGCTTGGAGTTGAATGGTGGCGTGGAGGCTTGACGAACTAGGTTGGTGACATATAGGCAAGATGACTGGTGGTGATTTGGTGTGAAAGAGAGATCGGGATTTTAGGAAGAAGAAAGGAGGAAATTTCTTATGTGTGGTTCAGTTGACGACAAAAGAAAATAGGTCCTAAACAGCACCATTTACATGGGGGTAATGGCAACACTAAAAAAAAGTGTTGTCTATTATATCTATGGCAACGGTTTTAAGTAAATATTGCCTAAAATTATAAACAAAGGCAACAATACAAAAAATTGTTGCCTATTCTAGTTATAGGCAATAGTTTTTGACTGTTGCTAAGTTCAGTGTTGCCAAAGGCCAAAAATGTTGTAGTGAACATAAACCTGGGTGCATACCCACGAGGTTAAAAAATAAGCTAAAGCTGCACTAGCCAGGGGAGCAGGCTGGGGACTACAAAAAGAGGTGCTAGTTTAAGGAGATCATCAAGCTGGAGAAGGATCTTGACAAGTGGATTCAACCCACTCCTCCAGCTTGTGATCTAAATGACAGGATCGTCGAGATAGTGAGTATGATAGAAATTGATGACCTAGAAGCTCATGGTACACCAAGGGCTCAAATGCAGGTCATGATGGTACCAAGGGTTGGAGATCCGAAATGTAAGATTCGGTTATGGAGGAATTATGGTAGAAGGTGCGGCGATTGGAAAAATGCCCCTTAGCTCAAGACCGGTCAGACTGCTATGAGGAGAGAACCCCATTTTCTAGAGAAATTGAGACAAAACCTCTCCCTTATTGATTCAAAGTCCCTACCATCCCACCATATGAGGGGAAAAGTGATCCTTATGACAACCTGGATGTCTTTAATATCTAGATGGATCTCCAAACAAGTAACCCCTTGGTCAAATGCAATGCCTTTCTAGCTACTTTCAGAGATGTACCGCAGGTGTAGTTCAAGAACCTTTCAATTTGTAACATTAATAGCTGGAAGGAATGCCAAAAATTTATTAACCAATACAGAGCTCTAAGAAGACAACTCGTGCCATCCTGTTACCTCGTGACAATTTTCCAATGAAAGGATGAGTCGATGAAGGACTATATTACAAAGTTCCGCAGCAAGATGAATAACATAGAAAGCCTTTACAATGATAGCATCTTGACAGCAATCTTAATGGGACTCCATAAAGACAGAAAGTTGTATGAAAGTATATATAAGTCCCCGATGAGAGATCTAGGAGAATTCTATGAATGAGCTGCAAAGGAGGTCAGATGGAAGGAGACTTTCAATTTAAAGAAGCTCAAATAAAGGAGTGAGGCAGGATGCTCCGCCTTCAATCAGAACAAGAGAGGGAGTAGCCATACAAAAGGCAAGATGGGTTATAACGATGGTGTCACAGTCCAACTAGCCAAGAAGGTCACCATGATAGTTATAATATCCTTTTTGACACCCCTGAGAGGATACATGCCATCGAGAAACACAAGGAAGATTTTAGGCACCTTAAACCTCTAAAGACTCCACACAAGTACAAGGATGCTGGCAAGTTTTGTACCTACCATAATGACATTGGGCATCACACCTCTAAATGTAGGTTGCTTAAGGACGTGATTAAAGATTTAATCAAAAGAGTCTACTTGAGAGATTATGTCATCCAACCTGTAGCACAACGACCTTAACACTCCCAACAGTTAGCATAGCCATCCCAGCCTGTCGAATAAGAGCAAACGACCATGGTCAGAACTATCTATAGTATCCACGGTGGGCCGTATATTGTAGGCATCTGGTGTGGGTCACATAAGTGTTATGTATGAAGTGTGAGCTACGTCCTCTCTGTGGGCTGTGAATCGGAAAGGCCCACCCAAAGAGCTAAGACCATCTCTGAATGCATCACTTTTGTCGATAAAGACGCATAGGGAATCCAATCATCCTACAATGATGCCCTTGTCATAAGGGCCAAGATTAGCAATATCAAAGTGTGGAGGATCATGCTAAATACCGTCAACTTAGTTGGCTCAATCAATATTATGTACAAAAAGTGTTTTGAACAAATAGGATTGAGCGAAAGCCACTTGAGGCCTTCTTTGGCTTCACAGGAGACATAATCTTTTTGGTAGGACAAGTTAGACTCCCTAACACTTTAGGGGACAAAGCTTGTCAAGCCATTGTCCTAGCTGATTGTCTAATCATTGATGCCTCTTGGCATACAAAATAATGTTAGGATAGCTAGCAATGAATGACCTGGACATGGTCATGTCAATTAGATTGCTGACAGTTTGGTTCCTAACCCCCAACAAAGTCAGGTGCGTACAAGGTGAACAATATACTACTCAATGATATTATGAGGATGCAGTCAATATTAAGGAAAAAGAAAAGAGTGTTAACATGGTTTCTAGCAGGGAACCCCAAACTCCAAGAACGATAAGAGTCAGTTATGACCTCGACGCCCGTGACCTAGATGTAGATAGGGAAATTGGGCCTATAGAAGAGCTCAAGGAAGCACAAGTGAGTGAGGTAGAAAGTGAGAGGTACCTCAAGCTAGGGAATGCCTTACCTCCCGGTGTGAAAGTTTAGCTAGACAATTTTCTCAAAGCAAACTTAGATGTTTTTGTGTGGAACCAAGAGGATATGGTGGGGATTGATCGTAAGATTATGTCACATAAGTTGAACATAGATCCCCTCCATAAACTAATTTACCAGAAAAGAAGGCCTCTAACCACTGAATGGTTTATTGCTCTCAAAGAAGACGTAAACAACCTGTTGGCAAACAAGTTTATCTAAGAGGCCTATTACCTGACCTAGGTAGCTAATCCCATTTTGGTAAAAAAGAAAAATGGGAAGTGGAGAACATGTATAGATTTCACCAACTTTAACAAAGCTTGTCCAAAGGATAGCTTTCCCTTACCTAGAATTGACCAGCTCATTAACATAATAGCTAGCCACCAGCTTCTCAGCTTTATGGACTCTTATTTGGGGTACAACCAGATATCCATGGAGTCCCAAGATGAGGAGCACACCTTGCTCATTACGGATCATAGACTTTATTGCTATAAAGTGATGCCCATTGGGCTAAAGAACGCAAGAGCAACATACCAGTAGTTGGTCAATATGATGTTCCAAGAACAAATCGGAAGACTATGGAGGTCTACGTGGATGACATGCTCATGAAGTCCAAACAGGTTGTGGAACATGTGGAAGACCTAGATGAAATGTTCAAGATTTTGAGAAAATATAAGATAAAACTGAATCCACATAAGTGAGCATTTGGAGTGGCCTCAAGGAAGTTTCTTGGGTTTTTGGTTAACAGTAGAGGAATTAAAGCAAAACCAGAAAAAATCAAAGCACTTATCGATATGAGGTCCTTAACTGGGATCAAGGACGTCCAAAGTTTAACTAGTTGAGTTGTAGCATTTAGCAGATTCATTTATAAGGCAATAGATAGATGCTTGCCATTTTTTCATATTCTGAGAAAAGCTAAGCAGCTCAAATGGACTGAGGAATGCGAGGCTGCATTTTGGCACCTAAAAGAATATACCGACTGAGCCCCATTATTATCAAAGATACAGGAAGGTGAAAAGCTTATCCTTTACCTGGGAGTGTCCCAACATGCCATAAGTGTAGCTCTTGTTTGAGAAGAGAATGTAGCCCAACTCCCTGTTTATTATGTAAGCAAAAGGCTATTGAATGCAAAAGAGAATCACACACCTATAGAGAAGCTTGCTTATTGTCTCATGATTGCCTATATGAAATTGTGGCCTTACTTCCAAGTGCATACCATCGAAGTACTCACCCAGTACCCATTGAGGCAAACTTTGTAAAAGACTGACGCCTCAGGTTGCTTGCTTAAGTAGGCCATCAAGCTAGCCCAATTCAAGATCCAATACAAACCAAGGTCGACAATCAATGGGTAAGCCTTAGCAAAATTTATCCTAAAACTCTAGAAAGCCTATGGTGGGAGTTCTACATAGATGGGTCCTCCTGTGAGCAGAAAGCAGGGGCAAGAATATTGTTAATAAGCCTGGAGGGACATAGAATCCTCTGTGCACTTCAATTTGAATTCTAAGCCACCAATATCGAAATAGAATATAAAGTGCTATTCGTAGGACTCTGCTTAGTAAGAAAGGTATGAGTTGAAAATTTGAGGATATTTAGTGATTCTCAACTCATTGTGTGTCATAGAAAAGGCGAGTATCAGGCAAAGGGATCAAGGATGGCTATCTACCTCCAAAAGGTTCAAGAATTGCTTAATAACTTCCAGAGGTATGAGATCAATCAGATCCCTTGAGCTTAAAATGTACATGTCAATACGCTAGCTCGCTTGGCCACAACAAAGGACATAAATTTCTCAAGTGCAATCTCGATGGAAATTCTCCTATCATCGAGTATTGAATAGAAGGGCATCCTAACGATGACTATCGTGGCCCAAGGCTTGTGGATGAGCCCTATCTTGAAGTACTTACAAGACGGCAAGCTACCAGATGACAAATTAGAAGCGCGTCATATGCGAGCTCGAGCTACTTAATACTGTATTATTATTGACATGCTTTACAGAAGGGGTTTTTTTGCTTGACTCCTCAGATGCATCGATGGTCTCGATTGTGACACTGTCCTAGGAGAAATTCACATTAGTCATTGTGGAAACCATGTTGAAGGGCTATCTTTGGCTCTAAAGGCACTCTGGCAAGGTTTCTTCTGGCCAACTTTCAAAAAGGATGCGATCGACCTCGTTAGACAGCTCAATAAATGTCAAAGGTTTATCAAGGTCCCCCAAGCTCCTCATGCCTATCTTTTAGCAAATGGTTAGCCCTTGGCCCTTCGTGATATGAGGTGTGGATTTGATCGAGGGCCTCTCCCTATAGGTCGAGGGAACTGCAAGCATACAGTAATAGTCATTCACTATTTTGTTACATGAGTAGAAACAAAGGAATTGGCTGAGATTTCTTCTTCTAAGATAAAAAAATTTGTTTAGAACAATATCATTTGCTGATTCGGGGTGCCCTAATAGATCGTAACAGACAATGGGACTCAGTTTACCAGTGAGCAGATCATCAATTTCTGCAGTGACCTCAGAATTGAAAAAGGCTTCTCAGTGGTAGATCATCCTTAGATCGATGGGGAAGTCAAAGTTGTAAACAAGATTATCAACCAGATCTTGAAAACAAAGCTGGAAGCCAGAAAAGGAGCAAGGGTGGATGAGCTACGTAGGGTACTCTGAGCCTATAGAACAATAGCTCACTCCACCATAGGAGAAACTCCCTTCTTGATGGTCTATGGTCTAAAGAAATGATACCAGTAGAGTTTGAAGTAACCTCACATCATAGAGCTACTTTCAATCCAGAAGAAAATAATCAACAGCTTGTTACAAATCTTGACCTTCTAGAAGAAGTAAAAGACATGGCTTGCCTCAAGGTTGTAGCTTATCAAGAGCAGGTTGCAAGGTATTATAATAGAAAAGCCCAAGCTTGAAGTCATAGAGTTGGTGATCTCATGTTACGCCTCATCTTACCTAGAGCTCGCAAACCTAGCGAAGGCACCTTGGGTCCAAACTGGGAAGGACCATTTAAAGTAAAGAAAAATTTGGGCAATGGGTTATACCACTTAGCTGATATAATTGGGGAAAAGCTCTCTCGAGCATGGAACACCAAGCACCTCTGCTCATATTATCAATAAAGGTGAGCTTGACCTTGTAAATCTGTAACATTCTTAAAAATTTCGAATAAAAAGGTCTAAAAATCCCTTTTTTGATTCTATGTTTAGAAAGTTCTCCAATCCATTCCCTCAAAGTTAACCCTACTTATGCTTAACAAAAGAAACTATATTCTAAGATAACAGCCCAGCTAGCTATTCCGGAGGACAATAAAGCTCATGTCTATCCACTACAGTTGAACTGGTAGCATGGCCTACTTAGAACTATTCAACTCGCATATCAAGTAGCTCGGTTCAACATCTTAAAAAGACAAAAAAACCACCAGTTGATTTAACATCCCAGTACAAAGTCATGATTTGTTAGCAAAACATTTGAATATTCAATTAAACAAAACCCAAAGGAAGGATCAGAATAAATAAAAGAAGTTTGCCTTGAAGTAATAGCCCACATAGATTAACAGAGATATCTCAGTTACAACTGACATCAAGAAAAATTTTGAAAATACGGGGAATGAGGCAAAATATGGAGGCATTATTTAGGGGGAGGCCGAAAGCCCCAAAAGGGTCTTGATGAGATGAATCTGCAACAAATGCAAGCAGATTTTCTATCAACTGTTCCTCAAGCCCCACTGTAGCTCTCCCTTCTACGAACATGTTGCTCTCTACTTGATCGTTGTCCCGAGCAGGAAGGTCACCAATGATTTCAAAGCCTGGGGTTAAGGTTGCCTTCACATTCCTTATAAAGCCTTGAATAATCACCTCAATTTCCCTGCCAAAGAGCATGAAGTCCAAATGTGGATGTTTCTGCCATAAGGCATACATGAAACTATCTATGGTGTCAAAATTTATAGCCTTTTCAACCTGTGCGATCATGGTGAAGGACTCTTTTTTGACCTAAGTAGTCTCCATCTCAGCCTAGGCGATCCTCTTTGAAGCTCGCTTAACTTCCTTCTCTGCCCACTTCACCCTGTCCTCAGCTGGCGCTGCCCTCTCCCAAGCAGCCTGTGTCTTCTTTTTGAGAACCTCATTTTCCCTTACCAACATTACCATCTCCTCTCTCCTCTACTTCAACTCATCATTAGCCTTGTGAAGTCTCAAAAACAAGCTAGTTGTTTTATGAGCCAAGGCTTCTTTAGCCTTTTTCTTCCTAGCATCAACACCCTATAACTGAGCCTCGGTGCACTTCAACTTCTTTCTTAGCTCCACTGCCTCCCTAGTTGTAACAGCCAGGTCATTCTACAACTTGCCTCATTCCTCCTCCTAAACTATGACCTCATCGCTAAATTTCATTGTTTCCAATGCCCCTTGAAAAGATCAAATGGGATTAGATCATCTGCCAAAGAATAAGAAAATTGGGGAAGGATGATACTTACCAATAGATAATGACAAGCCAGTATGTTCAGCAAAGTGCTACCACGTATCTCATCTTGCCCGAGAAACTTCATGTGGATCCCCAGAATCTGGTCCACATTCTTGTGAAGAACATCATAGAATGCCAGTGTCTTTGGACCTAGGCTTTTAGAAATGTTCCCCCGCGTGTCCTCAAACACCTCTTCTGGGCTAGTAGCAATCTTCTTTGCCTTGCTTGTCCTCTGTTTCTTAGGGGGAGGCTAAGCTAAGGACCCTTCATGATCAGGAGACCTTATACATCCTCTTGGGCTTAGTCAATCCTAGTTGTGAAACTAGAATTAGTGCTAGAAAAATCCCCTCCTCGGCCATCCAAGAGGAAGGTAAACTGACTTGAGTAGACGATGGAGTAGCAGCACTCCTCGGCCTAGCTGAGGGAGGGGTATGATAAGATTGACTCTCCCTATGTCACTTCGCTCATTAAAATTGGCTGGAGTGACCTCCCTTATTCCATAAGCTTTGATGTCTTATAGGCTATCGAGAAGCCTGGTATCGAAGGTAGGAGAAAGCCCTTAAGCCAACAAATGCTCTTTGTCAACTTTCAAGTTGTTCCATAAATCATTTGAAGCAACAAACTGATCAAGTGCCTCAATCTCCTCCAAACTCAACTTTGGCCTCTCTTTCCTTGCTCCATCTACAAAGAATATAGTAAAAAATTCAGACTTGAAACAAAATGAAAGACAAAATCAACCTATGTCCTCCTAACTCGCTTACATGGATTCAGAATGAATGAAAAATTTTGATGATGATGCAAGGATGGGCAAGAAACATAAAACCAATGAGTCTTATAGTGACCTACGTTGGACTTCCCTTTTGCATCCCCATAAGGTAAAACCTTCTTGTATTTAGAGGGAGGACGAAAAGGTAGTATATCACTTCCCACTGTCCAATGCTCATGATGCTACAGAGATGGCAAAAGGCCTTAGCTAAAGGGGGTGGAAGGTCATTTTCCAGATGGACCAATGTTAAAGAAGTCAGGGTGGAGTATGCATTAGGAGTTAGCTAGAAAGGAGAGAGTTTTAACTTGTTCAAGAAATCACATATAAAAGTAGAAACCAAGAAACTAAGACTCGCATTAAGGTGCTAGACATTGATAGCTATGAATTTCTATGGAGAGTGAGCAGCATGATCTCTACGGGATAGTGCTAAAACACGACAACCCTTTGGAAAGAAGTATGCCTCAGCAATCTCTTCGAGCTCTTTGAATTTGACGTTGGAAGGGTGACACATGAAAGGGGAGTAAACTACAGACCACACTGGTCTGGAGTGAGCTGCGAACTCACTTGTGACCTCACCACTCTAAGAGGTCACACCACTGATGACATGGAGCATCTCCCCACTCTCTTTAGGCTCAATATCTTCACTGACTATTAGGTGATGATGGCATCTACGAGGTGGAGACATCTATATAAAGAAAAGAAATGATCAAGTCACTAATGACAAATTGATCCCTCACTCAAAGAAGTTCATCCTAAAAAGGAAAGTCACATCCACCTCAAGTCATCGAAACCCCAAAACTACAAGGATGATTTCGATTATTGGACCGATGATGCCCAAAAAAATTAGTTAAAAACTTAGCCACCACCAAAAACCCTAACATCTACCGACAAATAAAGCAGACACAACCAAAGGAAAAATGCGAAAATTATTCAGTGAGCATTCCAGTTTCTTGTAATAACAAACAAACTCCTAGGCCCCCTAAAAACAAAAAATCAGAAACAATAAGTTGGGGAAAGAAGCTTACCATGCAAAACGGAAAAAGGGATCCGAAGCATGAGCGGAATTGATTCTTGATGACTGGAACTTGACCTGATAGATTCTAAAAAACTGGAATAAAGCTAAAAGTAGTGGATGATAGTCAATATTTGCAAAACCCACAAAAAAGGTAGAAAGGAAAAGTCTGTACGTGCTAGAATTCAAATGATAGATGAAAGGGGGAAAAGGTTTTCCCGACTTTTATTTTGCATGGAATAGCCATCAGATCCAAAAACTCTTTGAATAACCCACGATCTAACGGCTCAATGCATGCCAAAATTAAAGTCCTAGCCAACTTGGCAAAAATGTTCACTGAAGACAATAATCATTACACTGCCCGCAAAAATCGAAGAGTTACGAATAAAACAAGTGTATCAAACCACCTGCCAGATCGCAAACTGCAACCTACGAGCTACAATTCTAGCCATTTTACGACCCATTACTTGCAACTTCCATATGACCTATTACTCATAACTTCCATGTGGTCTATTACTCCCAGCTCTCATGCCAACTTGCTTCAGCTCAGGCGTACCTAATCTCCTACAGACAGCTTGGGCACACCTAATAGCCCTTGCGACCTCATGTCAGTGCATGTGCACCTAATCACCCATTGTGCACTCGAGCTCACTTTAGCTCAGGCACACCTAATCACTAATAGATAGCTCAAGCTCTTCTAATTACCCACGAGCTCAAACTAGTTAAAGTGCCATCTAAATATTCAATTCATTAAAACATAGCTCTCATGTGATTCACTGTTCGTAATGCTCATGCGATCGAAAGGCTTACTATTAGCTGGTGCTCAATTTCATTGTCAAATTGAAGTAAACCGATTGGTTGGTCATTTAACCCATATTCATTTATACATAATGCACAGTAGCATACATGTAATCCTTTACCATATATTAAAAACACAACAAAGATGTGACTGAGGAAACAAGAATGATACGTAAAGTTTCATTAAAGAACCTCTTCAATGAGGTGAATTTATACAAGAGAATTTGGAGCACAAAGACTAGGATAAGCCTACAGATATAATAAGCAAGAGGAACTAGCCTTTTAGAAGCTACAACCTAAAAGCAGGCCAGAACACCCTAACTCTTCTTTCTTATCTTTCTCCCAAGCCTAGAGTTCCTCCCTCAGCCCTACAGCTCCTAGTGCTTGGAGTCAACCAAATCGTCTCGCCACGCAAGGAAACCAAAGGACAGAGGTAAAGAGCTGCCTTAATCTACTTGACCATAAGGAGGATGCGGAGGAAGATAACAAAGCTTCCCAAGATCCTCAAAAGAGGAATTGTCCATGGAAGCTTCCAATAACAAAACTTCCAAGATCCTTAGAGAAGAACTCTCTTAGTAGGTTGTACACACCATTTAAAGCTCCACTAGGGGTTTGTACCGGCATGAACAGGAGGCTTGTTTAAGGTACCCATTAGGTTTTCTCTATCAAGGAAAAAGAGTGATTTTTCGCACCTTATATAGACCAATTTGACTCTACCAAAGAGTCTGGAAGATGTCCAACTGTTCTTGATCAAACGACTCGAAAGAAAGCAAGGATGCCATGCCAACAGCTGTAAAACATGAACAGTAGGAGATATGGCCAAGATATAGACGAAATGAAAGATTAAAACCTGACATGACAACACAATAAACTATGAACTAAGACTTTGACTGTACCATAGACTGCAAGCAAGAGACTCGATAGTGTCGTAAACCACAAATAGGGGAACCCTTTCTACAAGAACTAACTCCCATCTCACAAAACGAACTGAGAGTTGGGGGGCTAGTGTTATGGACAATTTTCGGGACTAAGTGAAATGGGCCAATGAAGGCCTAATGGACCAGACTAGGGGCAAAAGGGATAACCCAATCTAGAGTGAGGCCGCAAAAGCCAGCTAGTAGGTCGCCTAGTGTGAGTTCGAAGCCTGCACCAGTCCAAGGTCTCTACGAGCTTCCCCCCGAGGATAATTGGAAACAACTAATATTTGCTTGACAGTCTGAAACATGCTTCAACTAGCTAATCAGTCTGCAAATATTGACAAAGATTTGCCCTGCCTTTATTACTCGACACAAAGCATTGATTGCCTGATGCAGCTATAATCATAGTTTAATAGCGTTAAATTACAACTTGTAACCTCCTTCGTTCCTATAAATAGGAAGGGAGACCATTGTAATAAAGAAGAAGAAAATTGCATGCAGAAACCCTACAAAATCACTAAGAGAACTGAGAGTATTATAACCTTGCCAAATTAAATAATGAAACAACTGCTACTAGCAATACAGCAACCATGGACGTAAGGGTCAAAATGACTTTAGCTGAATTAAGTTAAAAATTCTGTGTGTTCATCTTGTTTTTTTCTTCTTGCTCTTTATGTCCTTCATACTATCATAGCATATACAAACAGTTTGGGTTCTTGAACCTAGGTTGACTGATTATTAAAATCAATTGTCAACAAATAGGATAATAATTTTTTACATGCTATTACATATGAGATAGTTCATCCAATGTTACAATTTATATATAGTGAAATAGTTGCAAGGTTTATGGCCATAATTTATAGATGTTGTATGTATAAAATAAAGCAAAAAATTGCAAATTATAAGAATCATATGCCAAAAAGCAAATGATAAAAATATTTATTAACATTACTTGAAGTTAATTTAATATTAATTAGTTGGATTTCATTTATTAAGTCTATACATGAATCACAAGCTTGCAAATATAGTAAGCTGTTAATGGCATAATTTATTAAATTATTTTTTTATTATAATCATTGGGCATATTATAGAATGTTCTAGTGGTGAATTTTGAATATTAATTTTAACCACATTAATAAATGTTCGGGAGTCTTTACACTATATTAATTAATGGTACATTAATAGAGTTAACAGTGGGATCATTTTCGTTAATTTTTTTCCTTTTCAAAAAAAGTGTTTATATTTTCAAGAAGAATGAATTATTTTTTCAAGCTTCCTATATTTTTTAAAATTATTATAATGTAGATGTTTCATAAAATATTGAAAATATTTTGCTTCATAAAATTTGTTGATAGTACAAAATTTTATATATTTATGACATTTAAAATTCATACAAAATTGTGATTTTGTTAAACAAAATTACAAAATCTTTTACAATAATATATAGAGCTTGCAACATTGCACGAATAACTATACAAGAAAAGCTAAAATTAGTATTGACACATTATTAAAATTATATTCTTCACTTCTTTTAATGGATTAGTAAGGAAAAAATTGAGAAAGTGACAGAAACGAGCACTACAAGAAAATTGATTTTTTGTGACGACTTTTCAGTGATGACTAAAAAGTCGTCATTGAAGGTCTGCCTATTTGACGACTTTTTATGTCATCACTGAAAGCGACCTTTCAGTGACGACTTAAAAAGTCGTCACAATAGATAGACCTTCAGTGACAACATAGAAAAGTCGTCACAATAGGTCGACCTTTCAATGATGACTAAGAAGTCGTTACAATAGGGTGACTTTCAGTGACGACGTAGAAAGTCTTCACAATAGGTCTACCTCTAGTGACGACTTTTCAATGATGACCAAAAAGTCATCACAATGGGTCGAACTTTCAGTGATGACCTAGAAAGTCATCACAATAGTTCGGCCTTTAGTGACGCCTTTTAGTGACGATTAAAATGTCGTCACAATAGGTCGAACTTTCAATGACGACCTAGAAAGTCGTCACAATAGATCATACTTTAGCGACGACTTTTTAGTCATCTCAATAGGTACCTTTTCAGTGACGTGTAAAATTCGTCACAATAGGAGACCTTTTAGTGATGACCAAAAAGTCATCACAATAGGTTAGACTTTCAGTGACGACCTAGAAAATTGTCACAATAGGTCAGCCTTCAATGACACCATTCAGTGATGATTAAAATGTTGTCACAATAGGTCAAACTTTCAGTGACAACATAGGAAGTCGTCACAGTAGATCTACCTTCAGTGACGACTTTTCAGTCGTCACAATAGGTACCCTTTGAGTGACGACTAAAAGTCATCACAATAGGTGACCTTTTGTGATGACTTTTCAATCATAACAATAGGTACCTTTTCAGTGATGACTAAAAGTCGTCACAATAGGTACCCTTTTAGTGATGACTAAAAGTCATCACAATAGGCGACCTTTTGTGACAACTTTTTCATTATCACAATAAGTACCTTTTCAATGACGACTAAAAGTCATCACAATAGGCAACCTTTCAGTGACGAACAAAAAGTTGTGATAATAGGTACCTTTTCAGTGACGAATAAAAGTCATCACAATAGGTGACCTTTCAGTGATGACCAAAAAGTCGACACAATAGGCGACCTTTTGTGATGACTGTGACGAATTTTCAGTCATCACAATAGGTACCTTTTCAGTGACAGCTAAAAGTCGTCACAATAGGCGACCTTTCAGTGACGGCCAAAAGGTTGTCACAATAGGCGACCTTTTGTGATGACTTTTCAGTCGTCACAATAGGTACATTTTCAGTGACAACTAAAAGTCATCACAATTTGTGACATTTCAGTGACGACCAAAAGGTCGACACAATAGGCGATTTTTTGTGATGATTTTTCAGTATGTGCTTGTATATTAAAATTATAATTTTAATATATTAAAATTTATATATTAATATAATATTCAATAATTTTTAATATTACACTTAATAAATTTATATTTTTTTTATTTAATATTTTTTAAATAATAGTCCTAATTGAAATTAAATACTAAATAATATAGAATAAAAAAATTAACAATAATTATTATTCTCAATCATTTTACTACCTCCTTATATACATATACATTGTTTAAGACAATTTAATTTTTACTAATTTCTAGTTTAATTTAAATTTTAAAGTAATTTTCTCAATTACTTATTCTTTCATATTAGATAATCTTAATAATTCACAGTATAAAATAACAATAAATCTAGTGCATATATGTGTGTGCATAAAGATTTTTGAAAAATCTCTTCGAAAGTGTTCATCTACATTTTTAAAAGTTTAACGAATTTTACACTTGAAAAATATGCTTTTGAACAATAGTTATCTCAATGAAAAAGAATTCAATTATTAAAAAAGTTGATTAAAATAAAGTGAGTTACTCAATTAATAAAGAAAACCAAGAAATGATCAAGAAAAAGAAATGTTATTGATTGATTCAATGGATATCTGACATTGTTGACGCCTTGCACAAAATTTCTCCTTGGCGCGTTGAATGTTCAATTA
>JANHAO010015821.1:0-14651 GCA_026873985.1 Saraca asoca | reverse complement strand
ACTAATTGCTGGATAACCTTTAGCATAAAATTTTTCATAATATATATTTAAGTGTTAATTTTGCTTTGTTAGTTTGTTAAAGGTCCATGGACTTAAATTTAGGTTTTGCCCATATTTATAAGCCTAAGCCCTAATTTATAAATGGGCTTAAAATTATATAGGCTTGGGCTTGGGCTTGGGCTTGGGCAAAAGCCCATTAAATCTTATGGGTTTTAGCCCAAATTTGGCCTAATTGACCCACGAACAGGTCTAGTTTTATCTCATGTAGGCCCAGTATCAATCAAGCTTGGTTTGATGTAAAAAATGGGCTTTAGAAAATAAAAAGGCCAAGCTGAGCTTCTTAAATTTCAGGCCAGGCCAAGTTTACCCAGCAGGCCATCATACCCATGATCACCTTTAATTTAAACATGCAATTCAATTACCTGATTGCAGAATCCAATCACGGATTTAAATCAATGTTGTGATTCTCTCTTGCATCACGAATTTTTGCAGTTCATTTTTGTTCAGTCTCTATTAATGTTTGTTTTTCGTTGACTTGAATCCGTACTCTTGCATTTCTATGTTGTTGAGCCCCCCTTGCTCTTTGTTGTTCATTGGCTTGAATCCAATCACGAACTTTCGCAATTATCTCTTGTTTAGTTTCCATTGCTCTTTGTTGTTCGTTGGCTTGAACCCAATCACGAATTCTCTATTGTTGAACCTCCATTGCTCTTTGGTATTTATTGGATTGAATCTACAAATGAGTTAGCCATAGTTTAGACATACGAGATTCAAATTCATGTCATGTTTTGATTAAAGTTGTAACTTTTTATATAAAATCTTATAAGTGTATATATATTTTACAACATATAAAAAATTATAAATTTATTATTCAAATATTCATGAAAAAAATTTCAATTTTTTTCTATATTATACAAAAATTATAACTTTTAATAAAAAATTATATAAAATATTAAATTTTTTCATAAAAAATTATAAAAATATATCCTCATGCATAGAAAAGGAAGACCCTATAACACAATAGTTATCTCTACAACAGTAATATAATAAGTATATCCTATTTTGGATCGAGAATTGGGGTTAAGATCTTGTGATAGCAGATAGGAGTTTAAAGATCATAATGACAAAAAGAGAAGTGATAATAATGAAAAGGAATACAATATCACTTCAGTTCTTGATAAAGTCAATTTCTTTTATTCAGATCTTTTTATCTATCTACATTACATCCTATTAAGTAAAATGATAGTTTAGAAGTTTAAAATCTTATGTGATGTCACTCAATATTCGTGTGGACATTAAATATAATTTGAGTAAGAAGATTAAGTATTATATGAATCAAAATATGTATTAAATGATAAAAAAAAAGAAGAAATTAGAATAGTTATCGTATATCCTACTTTTGAATTTCAAACTATATATATTAATAATATATATTATTGTTATATATGTGATATCTAGGGATGACAATCAATCCCGGATGGACCGGGATCTGACGGGGAATCCCTATTCGGGGAATAGAGATGGGCAATGGGAAAAAAAATTTTCCCAAAAAGATTTCAGGGTCGGGGACGGGGATTACACTCCCCGCTCCGCTGCCTGCCCCAATTTTTTTAGAATTTTTTTTATATTTTTTCCTTCATAATCTATCTTATTTTTTTTATTTTTTATTATATTTTGATCATATTTTATATTTTTTATTAATTTTATATTATTTAATAAAAAATAAATATTTAAAATTTTTAAAAAAATTTCCCATGGATCCCCGTGGGGATCAAGGAAGGGGGTCAATTTTTTCCCGATGTTGTGGGGCGGAGACGAGGACGGAGATGGGAAAAAATTCCCAGATGGGGATCGGGGACAGGGACCTCATTCCCCGGCCCTGGCCCCGCCCCACCCCATTGCCATTCCTAGTGATATCAAATATTGTGTCTAAAATGTACTATTATCGAAAAATTTAATTTATTTAATTTAAGACTTTAATAATTTTTAATGGATATAAATTAGATTTATATTTAGTGTTAAAATTTTTGCATTATCAACAAATAAAATGTTATGTATGAAGAAAAGAATATTTGGCACAACTATTTTAATGATAATTTTCTATGTGACATAATTATTTTAATTTTAATTTTTCAGAAAGTATCACTCGTTAACACTGGCAATTTGATTGTAGAATTTGAGAATATATTCTACTTATCCACTTATGTCAATTTTAGAAGTGAGTATAATAAAGTGTGAACAATTAATTGCATCTATCAATTTATATCTATTTAAGTAGTCATAGATACACATCTTCACACTCATTTTAATTAGCTTTACAATTGATTGTCTAAGGATTTGAGTTCGAAAGTGAGTTTTATTAGAACATGTATCAACGTATCTTATTTATATGGCAATATTTTTTTGGAAAAATTAAAAATATCCCCTTCAATTTTAAGGTGGTTGGTTTTATCCACTCAAACTTTGCAAACTTAAAAATAAACTATTAAACTGTATAAAATTTGGAATTAACACTCATAATCTAGTTAATTAATTATTTTATTAAATTATATAATTTTTACATGAATTTTTTAAATAAAAATTATAATATTATTGTATATTCTATTATCTTGTTATTTTTTCATAAATAATTTATATGTGATCAGATTAATCAAAATTAAATTAGATATATAGAATTTTAGTTAAATACTTGAAAATAAGTTATGAAATTATGTGTAAAAAATGATGTAGTAAACTCACATATAATAATATTGTAATTCTTGCATAAAAATTTATTAAAAAATTATGTAATTTAATAAAAATATTAATTAAATGAGTATTAAGTGTTAATTTTAAGTTTGTATAGTTTAAGGATTTAATTTCCAAATTTTCAAAATTGGAAAGGATAAAATTCAACCACCTTAAAATTGAATGAAATATTTTAAATTTTTACCTATTTTTCTAATAGGAAAAAGCTTTTTTGTTGTCAATCCAATTAATGAACACCTTTACACTTTTTAAGTCTTCATCAAAAAGCTAATCAATCAAAAGGACGGAAGTGTTAAGAAAAATATTCTACTTCTAAAATTTGTAGAGAAATAAATAAATAAATAAAATTAATAATGAAATAAAAATACAATTTTCTGGGAAAAACCCTAAATTTAAGGGAAAAAACCAGAAAAGAATCAATAAAAACTTCAATATTAAATTGCAAAAATTCACATGTTCTAATTCTTTTTTAACAAACCCAAATTCTAATTATACCCAATTCTCTCTCAAACAATTCACTCATCATAATTTTATTTCTTTCTCACTCTACACACACAAAAACACCCAGTTTATCCTTCTAAAAGATTCTCATTATGTTCATAAATATAGCAAACAAAAACAATTACCAAATCTTATTAGGACTCCAACTTTAACACAAAATAATCACATAACCTTTTTCCTTTCTAACCCTATCTTTTTTTAAAAGAAAAAATTATCCTCTTTCTTTTTAAAATAAAACTCCTTTAATTTAAGTCAAATACATTCTCCATCTTCACTTAAATTATATCTCTTCAAAATTTAGTTACTTCTTCAACACAAATTACAACTCTTCACTTGAGAAACTTGGTAGGAACCAATCTTGTAAAAGCTTTAGCAAATATCACATTCTTTCTAGGAACAATCACATGTTCCACCTCCTTCACTTCATTGTATGCTTCACCATTTATATTCTTCACAATTGTATTTGCCATTAACTTGTACAAATTCTCATCAGTTTTTTTATTTTTCATAATAATTAAATTACCTTTAGTAATTTTTAGGACTCCACTTCTAATAGGATATCTACATCCTAAATCATCCAATTGACCCTTCAAAAAAAGTTCTTTTTCAATGTAGGCATATATTTTACATCATTCAAAGTCTTTATATTAAGTTTCACACTACCAGTACCATTTACATTCACAATATCACCATTAGCTATCTTCATAATCCCAACTTCACATTCGTTATAAGTCTCAATCATTTTTTTTTATTTGCACAAAAATGACTAGAATATACAGAATCAAATAGCCAGCAATCATTAGGATCATTCTTACATTCATCAATCATTAAATTCACATAATCTTCATTATAGAATTCAATTTCATAATTAACAGCTTAATTTCACTGAATTTGGACAAACATAGATATACAACTTGGTAAGGAAGATGCATGTAATCTTCAAGAGGTTATTATCAAATTCAGCATCATCTAAGAAAAAATAAAGGTATTTTTCTAGACAAGAATAAATTAAAATTACAGAGTATAAACTTTTGGTAATCATAACTATAGAAACATGCCTAGATGGCCCTTGTTGCAAAGAATCATCTACATTCCAATAGCCTTTGCATATGCATCATAGCTATCAAGTTCCCATTGAGTACAAGAACTTGACCATTTAATAAAATATAAATCATTTCTTATCCACAAACTTAATTAATACAATACATTTGTTATGGTTATTTTCTGGTATAATACAAAATAGGCTAGTAAAGGCCCAACAGTGAATAAGTCCAGCTAAGAGATCTAGCTCGTTAAGGTCGCCTAGAAGGCATTAGCTCGCCAATAGCGAGCTCAGGATATAGAATAAGGCCAAGACAAGTCCAGGCTTGCTAGAAATGAGTTTCAACTTGGGTAGCTAACAAATTCGCCTTACGCGAGCTCACTTCACCAAATGCGAGCTCGACCTCGCTGGCAGAAGTTTAGCAATGACCTTAGGACAAGAGCTCTATCTTGCAGGACGCAACACTTCTTGCAGCTAGAGGCCCACTAAGGTTAAATCCAAAACACATCCATTCACAGACAACTTGTAAAGCCCTTCTACACAAAGCATCCTACAAAGGGCCTACTCATAGAAAGCAACCTACAGAAGCTGATTTATAGGAATCCTATTGTCAAATACATTTAATGCTTAATGTAATAGATTTATAATTTGTAAAATTATATTTGTAACCTCTCAGCCTCTATATATAGGAGGAGGGAGATCATTGCAAAGTAGTTTGGAAAACACATACTGTAACTCTATTGAATTTTCTCTAGATAAATAAAACTATCGTGTATATAGGGGTCAGTGAACAGACTTTAGCCAAACCACATTAAAAAACTTCCTTTGTTCTTGCTATTCTTCCTCTCCACCTTCTTCATCTCTCATTTCAACCAACAGTTAACAGTTTGGGGATCAAAGAACTCACCCAGTTGACTGAGATTTGGCCAGACCAAATTTCATCTGCAACATTTTAGCGCTAGAGGAAGGGCCTATCTATTTTCTGATTACTTTTCTATACAACTATAATGGTGAGAGGAAGAACCACTAGGATTTTAGACACTCTAGTTGTCCAACCAGTGAACGTTCTCATCGTCGGTGCCGCCGCCAATATGCCACCGTAGCTCATCACCAACTTGTTGCCGCTCATGGAACTAATGAGGTGCAAACACCTCACCAACCTCAGCAAATGCTCGAGAGCATGGTAAGAGAGTTAACTAAGGTAGTCAAAGCGATAACACAAGCACAAACCCTAGGCGCTCAAAAGTAAGATGAAATATTTGCATAACTCCAACAGCTATGTGAAGAAGTCCAGGAGGAGAGGACAGTTAGACAAATGCATTAGCACTCTAGCTTAGCTTATTCGACCAATTAGCGAATGAAGACAGGAGCTCACCAAATGTGTGAGAATCGAGATAGTCAGTGACATGAAAGCTCACACCAAGCTAAGAGCTCGAACAAGACCTGCTAAAGGCATACCTCAAGTTACTACTCCTATGACTAAGAAAAAATGAGCCAACAATCCTCCAACCAGCAATCTAAAATGTAGGACCCGATGATGAAAGAGGTGCTTCAAAGGCCAAAGCTACTAGAGGAATGCCCTCGAGCTCATAATGATCAAGTTCACACCGAGGAGAGCTCACCATTCTCCATTAAGATTGAAATATAGCCCCTCCTTCACAAGCCTAAAGTTCTTGCAATCCTACTGTATGATAGGAATAGTGACCCATGCGACCACCTAAACACATTCAATGTCTGGATGGATCTCCAAATGAATAATCCTCTAGTTAAATGCTACGTCTTCCTAGCTACTTTAAAAGGCATACCTCAAGCATAGTTCAAAAGTCTCCTAATTCACAGTGTCAATAGCTAAGAAGAGTGTCAGAAGAAATTCATCAATCAGTATCGAGCATTGAAAAAGTAAATTGTACCACCTTGCCATCTCACAATGTCTTTTAGCAAAAGCATGAATCACTGAAAGATTACATAGCCAGGTTCAGGCACGAAGCCAATTTCGTAGAAAATCCCTCAAAGGAAAATATTTTAATAGTGATCTCGGCAAGACTTTGCAAAGATGGAAAGCTATATAAAAGCCTATACAAGTCCCTGGTTAGAGATTTAGCTAAATTTTACAAATAGGCCACCGAACAGATCAGGTAGGAAGAAACCTTTGGCCTTAGACAATATGCTTAGGTGAGCAATGTTAAAAAAAAGAGCAATGACTACAATGGTAAGGACAGTCAGAAGGCTGACTCTAGTAACTAGCTCATAAAGAAGGTAAGGCCCCTATAACCTTGACATCAAGGTCGCCATGAAGTCTATAGCATCTTGTCTAACACCTAAGATAAGATCTTCACCACAGAGAGACACAAGAAAGACTTTGGGAAACCAGAACCCTTAAGGACCCCTAGTAAGTTTAGAGATAAGAGCAGATTCTGCGTTTATCACAATGAGGTCAGACACAACATCTTAGAATGTTGGGCACTTAAGGATGTCATAGCGGACCTCATCAAAAGAGGTCACTTGCAAGATTATATAGTGAAGCCACTAGAACTACAAACCAGGCAACCCAAATGAGATCCCGATCAAGAGCAAGGACCCACAATTAGAACTATATTTTAATCTTGTAATATTTTTCAAAGGTTAATGAAAGTGCCTCAAATATTTTTGTCTGAAGACCTTCAGCAGAATGTCATTCAGGATGCATCTTATTCTGCATTGACGAAGTCAACTTCAATTTCATTACCAGCTCGACAACTAAGGCATAGAGGTGCTAAAATAAACTCATTTCTAGCAAAGAGCTATGACTCATTCAGGTGCGCAAAAGCTAAAATAAATTCATTACTTACCTAAGCAACAAGATTACTATAGAATTAAGCAATAGGATTGCTGTCTCACTGAGTAATAAGATTGCAATGAAACTGACCAACAAGATTACTGCTTCACTGAGCAACGGGATTACTATGAGACTAAGCATCGAGATTGCTATTCCACTGAGCAACAAGATTACTGGTAAGGTCAAACTCATACCACCCACCGAGCAATAAGATTGTTGTGAAACTAAGTAACTGGATTGTTGTTTCATTGAGCAATAAGATTCCTGGGGCGCGACCTGCAAGGCATAGCTTGCATACGACCTAATGCTCACAGCTCTTATGTGACCTAACAGGCACAGCTTTCATGTGACCTGCCTAGATATATTCATTACCAGTTGAGGCACTCAGATGCCCAAATTTATTACTAAGGAAAAAATATGACTGATTGGTCATCTAAATATATTATTTAGCCGTGATTTGCAAGAATTATCTATGACATGCAAAATACCTGATACAACATTCAAGGATTACAAAGAAAGCTCATTAATCAAAAGCCTCACTCAACAAGGTGAATTTACACCAAATGAGTCAAAATACAAGTTAACGAGCCTAAGACTGCTATAGTTTGAAAAGTAGGTCGGCTTCCAGAAGATGAACTCTGATCGACTAGAGGACAAAGAAGCATGCTTGCTCCTCAATCTTCTTATCGTCCTCTTCAGCTAAAGGCTCCTTTCCATCTCACACCCCTAACAATTCAAAAGATGTTAAAGGGCACGGTTGGGAAAGCTAAATTCTATAACAAAACTGTTAGAAAATAATCCAAGATCTGTAAAAGATCTCCTAGCTTGCAGTAGGCCATGCATGCCTCATCAAAAAGCCAGACCATCAAAAGCATAGGGGGCTTAGCTAAAGCACCCATCAGATCATTCCATGAAGAAGTAAGAAGAGCTTCTCAAGGCTCTATGTAGACTAGCTTGGGTTTATCGAAGAACCCAGTGGATAACTGAATGTTCTTGATCGAACAGATTAGAAGAAAAATGAGACTGCCATGCTAATGGTTGTGAAACATATATAGTGAGAAGTATGGCCTAGAGCAGATGAAGCAAAAGATTGAAACTTGAAATAACAACATGACAATCTGAGCACAAAGACTTTGACTGCATTACAACTTGCAAAAGAAAACTTCACCAATGAATTACAACTCCCAGTTCGTGGAGTGAACTGAGAGTTAGGGGGCTGATGTTATAGATATTTTTTAGTATAATAAAAAATGGGCTGACAAAGGCCTAACAGCGAATAAGTTCAACTAAGAGACCTAGCTCGTTAAGGTCACCTAGTAGGCACCAGCTCACCAACAATGAGCTCGGGATACAGAACGAGGCCAAGACAAATCCAAGCACACCAAAAATAAGTCCCGGCTTGAATAGCCAATAAATTCACCTTATACGAGCTCATTTCACCAAATACAAGCTCAACCTCACTAGTTGAAGGTCAGCGACGACCCTAGGATGAGAGCTCTAGCTTGCGAGGTGCAACACTTCTCCCAATTAGAGGCCCACTAAGGTTAAATCTGAAACACATCCATTCATAGACAACTTGCAAAGCCCTTCTGCATAAAGCAACCTATAAGGGGCCCACTCATAAAAAATAACTTGCAAAAGCCAATTTACAGGAATCCTATTGTCAAATACATTTAATGCTTAAGATAATAGATTTACAATTTATAAAATTATATTTGTAACCTCTTAGTCTCTATAAATAAGGGGAGGGAGATCATTGTAAAGTAGTCTAGAAAACACATACTATAACTCTATTGAATTTTCTCCAAATAAATATAACTATCGTGGGCATAAGGTTCAATAAGCAGACTTTAGTTGAACTACATTAAAAAAACTTCATTTGTTCTTACTGTTCTTTCTCTCCACCTTCTTCATCTCTAATTTCATCCACCAGTTAATAATTTGGGGATCAAAGAACTCACCCGATTGATTGAGATTTGGCTAGACCAAATTTCACCATCAACAGCATTGATCACATACTAAATTCAATGTTTTTTTAATCAAAACTTCAAAATCATTCAGATATCAAAGACAAATCAAAACATTCACCAAATCAGAAATATGTGCAAATTCACAATTAACTTGTGCAATTAGATATACGGTAGATATCATAAAAATTTTAACTATTTGACTAAGAAAGCTATGATATAAATTAGTAGATCATAGCATAATAATTTGATGAATTCTAACTCAGTGGTTAATTATATAATTCAGGTAAAAAGATCCACCTCTAATCAACATAAAACATAATTTTATCCAACTCTGATATTAATCAAAGGAAATTTTAAAGTTAATTAAATCGATAAAATTATGTGATAATAGGAAAAGATGCAAATTAAATTAAATTAAATATAAAGTGATTATAATTGCTTAAATTAAACAAATCTATAGTTATGTGAAGAACAGGTGGAGATGTGATCAATCATCTTAAAAACCCTGATAGTTAGGAGAGCACACTAATAACACAACGATGATAGTTGTGCATCTTAATCAAGATTTTAGAAGTATGGACCCATCTTTATATAGGACAAAGTGGGTAAGGTCATACCCGTCATAGAAATTCAACCCAGCATCTAATCTAAATTATAGCTCCTAATAAAGCCTACTCATATATATCACTTTTAATGCACTTAATTAATACTGATATAAATTTAATAATTTATGAATTTTATAAGTACAAATTTTAAAAAAAAATTCCATTACGTTAGGGTTGAGATCTTGACAAATATGTGTTTAGAGATCATGATAACAGAAAGAAGAGTGATAATAATGAAAAGCTAGTATGCCAAAATGAATAAAGCATTAGTAATTGAATTGTAGAGCTCCTTTTGCTTCCTACTATTAGCGGAGACATGCGACGACCTATGGAGGGAAGATATGGCATTCTTCACCAAAACCACAATTCTCCAAATATAATAAAACATAAAAATTAACCAAAAAGCTGTCATAATTATCAACTTCTAATCAATCTTTATCATGAGTTTCTGATGCTGTAAAGTTTTTTCCATGACTTTTTGCTATTCGACCTCCATTGATGAACGGATATAGACATTTTACTTTAAAGTTATAAGTTATTATTATGTAGTTTGATTTTTATATAATTTATTTTGTAGTTGTATGTTTATGCACTTCATTTTTGCTTTTGTGTTATCCTATTTAAATGAGTTTTTTTTTTCTTTTTGCAAGATGCATAAATACCATGAAAATGATGATCTCTTAGTAAACAAACGATCAATTTACCTTTTTTTGGTTGTTGCACCCCAAATAATTTAAGCAATGCAATTATGCATACCATTATACTTATAATATAATGTAAACTTGGAGATTATGTTTAAATTCATGAGACCCGTCGAAAAGTGACATGTGTCAAATTTCATTAATTTAAGATTATAAGCATTAATACCAAGTATGTATTATAATCCTTACCATAATTGCATGTAAAGATTTAATTGAAATTGTTATGTATGCTTTAAGTAGAACCTCATCAATCCAATATTCTTCCATTTGCAAATTATTGTAGTTGATGGTAACACTATTTTAATATTACCATCTCAGTAATTGATAATTAAATATTCTTTTTATTTTTATAGTTACCAAATTTCAAAATGAATTTAAGTGTATTTTTTACTATTCTTTTTCTTTAATTTATTAAATTTATAATTTTCAACTTTAAAATATTGTTAGTAAACTTGTTAAGCAACTTTATGTTAATGAAATTAGAAAAAAATATATTTTTGATTTGTTTCCAGGATAGTATGTAAATGACTTAATCAAGATGGGTTACTATTATGGGCACATTAACATCTTTTTTCATCCTGGCTTTAGCACCTCCATATGGTAAGTCTTATCCTACACTTTGGAATTGCATTCAGCTTGGCTTAGAAGTTCATATGATCATGTACCACTATAGCACTCCAACAATGGAGTGATGGTCATGCAAAGACTAATAAAGTGGAAATCTTATATTTGTAACTAAGGCAGAAGTAAGTTTTCTAAATAAGTACCCTCTAGATTTAGAAACACAATATTTTATTATAAAGTTTTTGCAGACCCTAATCAAGTCTGTTTTTACGTCCATAAGACAGACTGGACAAATACTACATGGTCAACAAATGTAACTTTCATTATCATATGCAGTACTACCAATGTTTATGTAGTGTAAATTATCAGTCCACTTGCATTTCATAAGTGCTTAGGAAAATATAGACGTCAAGTTCAAATTCGAACAATACTTGAAAAGATATTAGAATTAGTTTTGGCATTGAACACTTTTACAAATGTTTTGGCTAATTTTTTTTGGCAAAAGTGGCAAATGGATCTACAAAGATAGATTGGGGAGCTGTAGCCATAGCCTTCAACTACATTGGTGTAATTTTAATGACAACTACTGTATTCATTTTAGTCTACTTACAGAAAGCAAAAGCTTTCTACAATCCGATGAGTTTGATCACAATTCTGAACTTATTGTTATAAGATTCATAGTTCATAACAGCTATTATAGAGCATATGACAAATAAGACAATAATTCTTAACAATTCAAAATTTTGAACTTTGATTTGTGATTTGTTATGCGTTTTATAATAGTTGTTATGAATTGTGAATCTTCAAATAGTAAATTCAAAATTTTGATCAGACTCCTTGGACTACAAAAAGCTTTTGCTTCCTATAGGTGGACTAAAACAAATACAACAGTTGTCATTAAAATTATACCAATGCAGTTGAAACCTATGGTCATAACTCCCCAATCTACCTTTCTAGATCCATTTACCATTTTTGCCAAAAAAACCAACCAAGATATTTGTAATAGAATTCAATGTCAAAATCAATTCTAATATCTTCTCAAGTATTGTTCAAATTTGAACTCAACATTTACATTTTCCTAAGCATTTATGAAATGTAAGTGGACTGGTAATTTGAACTACATAAGCATCGATAATACTACATATGATAATAAAAGTTACATTTGTTGACCATGTAGTATTTGTCCAGCCTATCTTGTGTAAGCAAAAATAGGTTTGATTAAGGTTTACAAAAACTTTATAATAAATTATTGTGTTTCTGAATTTAGAGGGTATTTATTTAGAAAACTTACTTTTGCCTTGATTGCAAATATGAAATTCCCATTCTATTAGTTTTTGCATCACCGTCACTCTATTGATAGAGTGTTGTAGTGGTACATGATTATATGAGCTTCTAAATTAAGTTGAATAGGATAAAACTTATTATATGGGGGTACCAAAGTCAGGATGAAGGAAGATGCTAATGTATCGGTAATAGTAGACCATCTTGACCAAGTCATCTGCAGGTGTCCTAGAAATAAACCAAAAATATATTTTTTGTAATTTCATTAATATAAAATTGCCTAACAAGTTTATTAACTATACACTAAAGCTGAAAATTATAAATTTAATAAACTAAAGAAAAAAAATACTAAAAGCACACTTAAATTCATTTTGAAATTTACTAACTACAAAGCTAAAAGCAATATTTAACTATCAATAATTAGAATAGTAATACTAACTATAAAGCTAAAAAAAATAAAAATTAATAAATAAAAAAAGTTGGGTTTCCGAACTTTTTTATTTTTATTTTTTAAAAAATAAAAAATTCATTATCTTAAAATTTAATATTTAAATTTTTAATTCATGATATAATTTATTTTTTTATTAAAATTTTAATCAATATATAATTAATTGTAACATATTATCTAATTATTTTATACTAGATTTATTTAAAACTTTAAATCTTCTATCATATGAGATTACTATTGATGAACAGTCATTTTCAAAAATGTAAAAAAATTAAAATTAAAAATAAAAAATACTAAATTTTAAAAAAATTAAAATTTCTATTTTTAAAAAATAAAAAAAGTTAGGAAACATTACCAACGTTTTCAACTTTTTATTTTGAAAAAATTTGATAAATGTTGGTAACACTAACATTTCTAAAAAAATTCAAAAAAAAAAAGATGGAAGACATTGTTAAGAGTAACGTCTTGTATCATCTAGGGAAATACTTTTGCAGCAATACCATTTGAGGAAATTTTTTTGTTTTGAACCCCAGGGCAAAAAGTCGCATTTGGGAGAGTTAGAAGAGATAGGTGGTAGCTGGGTTTTTTCTACCCACCTTGTGTTACGTATAAAGTTAATGTCTAAAATGATATTAAAGCAAAAGTAATTTCATGTGTGTATGGCAGCATTACTGTTGGTAACGCTGTCAACCCATTTGTATTTTTTTTTAAAAGAAATAGTAAACATTATCAACAGTAATGTTTACTATTTTTTCAATTTTTTTATGCTAATTTTTTTTTCTATTTAATAAACAATAATTGATGCTAAATTTTTTTCCTTTTTTCTGTTAATGCACTGTTAATATTGCATTCCTATCTAACCGAAGAGCTCTCGAATATAAACATTTAAAGGTCGATCATTCTTGACTATCGTATATTTTTCTATTACTGTAAATAATTATGATTGATTGTATAAATATTTTGAAATCTATACAATCATAATAAAATCAATATATAATAACGACGTAATATGTTACAATTAAATACATATTAACTAAAATTTTAAAAAAAATAAAATTATTCCATGAATAAAAAATTTAAACATTAAATTTTCAAAATATTAAATATACCTAATAAAGTTAACTTCCTCATAAGTAGCACCGAGTAATATAATAAATTTCAATATGAAAAAAGTTTTAACTTAAATGATCAATCAATTAATTCTAAAATGCTTATTCATGGGATAATTTTTTTTTGAAATTTTAGTTAATATATATCTAATTAAGACATATTGTGTTGTTATTGTACACTAATTTCACTATAATTGTATAGATTTTAAAATGTTCATACAATCAATCATAATTATTTACAATAATAAAAAAATATACAATAGTCAAGTAAGATTGGCCTTTGAATGTCTAAATCCAAGAACCTTTTGATTAAATAGAAATGCAATATTAATAATATATTAACAAAAAAAAAGAAAAAAATTTAGCATCAATTATTATTTATTAAATAGAAAAAATAAAAAAATTGACAATAAAAAAATTGAAAAAAATAGTAAACGTTATAGTTGATAATGTTTATTGATTTTTTTTAAAAAAATATTTATAAATGGACTGATGGCATTATCAACAATAATACTATCACCTACATATAGAAATGTTTTTATTTTAATAATATTTTAAATATTAACTTTATACGAAACATAAACGCAGAGTTTTCATGTTTTACTGATTAGAAGTTCTTGGGATCATGAAATTACTAATGTTACTTACTGCATAGGATACAGAATCATTTCAGGGCTTGTTTGGTGGTCAGGATAGGATAATGGTGAATAGGATAAGAAGGTTGGATAAGAGTAGGATAGGATATAGGCCTGATAAGCTCATATGCTATCCAGTGTTTGATATACATCAGATAACCTATAAGATAGGATTATGCTATGCTATCCTGTGTTTGAGGTGGATCAGATAATAGTAGGATATGATATAAAT
>JANHAO010015820.1:0-14665 GCA_026873985.1 Saraca asoca | reverse complement strand
AAGATAGACAAAAACTACAAGTTAATGACTAATTAAGACGCAAAATCAGGTATTTTTATAGGTACATTTTCTACTTATCACAGCTCTCATGCGATTTTGAGTAAGTCACAGCTTTCATGCGCGCTAATCTTTTTGAGCACAAGATCGCTCACTTCTCTCCACTTCGCAGCTCTCATGCGATTGAGTAAGTCACAACTTTCATGCACGCTAATCTTTTTGAGCACAAGATCGATCACTTCTCTTCACTTCGTAACTCTCATGCGAACCTGATTAAATTGCAGCTCTCATGCACATCCGAGCATGAGATCGCTCGCTAAGTGTTTCGCAGCTTTCATGCAAACCTGATTAAATTACAATTCACTCATGCACGTTTCTAACTCTATTTTTCAGACATAAAAGCCATTCAGAATGATCGAACAGTGTGCATGACAAAGACAAAAATAACAAAACCTGGGGAAAGGAAATGACGGCTCAATTTTTGACCGATTAAAATCAGGAAGGTCTTCAACTCCCAGCTCGCTACGCAAGTTGAGAGTTAGGGGCTGATGTTGTACACGAAAAATGACCCAAGGTAAAATGATGAACTCAGTATCCTCAAAGGGAAGAGATGGCTGGACCACCAGAAGCACGTCAGCGAGCTCCATCCCAGTGAGCTCCACCCCAGCAAGCTGTACCTTGCTGACCTTGCATAGCAACATTAAGCTCACCATCTCGCTACCTCGGTACCTCACCAGCACCGCAAAACTGATTTCTGATGCTAAGCTGCTAGCTTTCCGCATAGCAGAAATGAGCGCTAGGAAACGGTTATGAGCCTACAGTCATCCTAAGGGAGCCACCCCCACAGCCTACATTCTGCATTGGCCGAATTATAGTCTTTTCACTATCTTTCTCAGTTATTGCTTGATGTAATACAACTGTAGCTTATAATTAATGCATATCCCCTTCTTCCCTCTATAAAAGGGGATACCTGGTAGATAGAAAGGGGAGAAGGGCCAATCCTTGTAAGCAGAAACTCTGCCAAGTTACAATAATAAAATCTTCGCCATGGACGTAGGATCCAGCAAAATCTGGATTTGGTCGAACCACGTAAAAATGAGTGTCTTCCCTTATACTCTTCCAATCATCTACTTCATCTGCTTCATTTTTCTCATCTGCAAACCAAGAATAGGCCTGGGATCTCGAAGAATCCCCTGTTGGCTGAAGTTTGGGATATAACCAAAATTTGACGTCAACAAAATATAAGCTAATCCTACAAGTCGGCTTCTACAAGCTCTTTGTCAGTCAGCCTCTACAGGTTGGCTTTTTCTTAGTTTGTGCAATCAACAAGCTTTTGGCTGATTCTTATAGTGACTTCACTCTTCTGTGGATTGGACCTCCATTAGCTAAGCCTTGTCTGTTGGGCTTTTACCAGCCCATTTGTGAGAACCTAAAAATACTCACAACAACTTGCAATCAGATTTCTCAACTTTTATCTATTGTCAGCAAAAGTTTATTATTTTGAGACTAAAAAGATACGTATATAAATGTAATAAAATGATATATTTTAAAATATAGTGCAATACATAAATTAAAACTAAAATATATGCAATGATTTCATGTATAATAATATTAGGGATATCTTTTCAAAGTTTCATCGACTTACCTGATTTAACTTTTGAAATAGCCGTCACTTCAAGAACACTAAAAAGGGATCAAACTTTTAGTCTATTTCTAGTTTATTCCATCGTAAGATATTATTATACATAAAACACAAATAGCAATTTATAATTTAGTGAAATAATCTATTTGTAACTATAAGTGTATAAATGAAATAAAATTATAAAAGAAATATATGAGATATTAAAAGGAAGAATAAACATAATAAGCAAAAAAAAAACTATACTCATTATCTTCTAATTAATTAAATAGCAAAAAAAATTGTCACATGACACAGTAGACAAATCAAATCAAAGAAAAAAATAAAAAGTAAAAGTGAATTCACAAGGCGTAGCAAACAAATCAAATAAAAAAAGAAAAAAATAAAGGTGAAGTCACATGGCAAAAAAAAAAGTAACGACTAAATTCAAACAAAGGCCAATCTTGGTCTCTTCTAAGAAACAGAAGATTGGCCTCTATATTGCTTATTAAAAACAAAGGCCAATCTTGGCTTCAAGTCCCCAGCATCTTCGTCTTTTTTTTTTATTTTTTTATTACAACTCAACAACTAAAAGATTAAAAATGATTAAGCTTGAATACAAGACAAAAAGATATGCATTCCCACATTTCAGAAGTTAATCTTCAGCATTTTCTATTCTAAGATTAAGATTAAAGGTTTGATTATTAACTTTCTCTTCTTTGTCTTCTCAAATCTATTTCTCTCTTTCATTAGTTTGATTTTTCTCTCTTTGTCGTTACCATCTTCTTTTTTGATAGATCTTCCTTGAATAACATGCTCTTTTTTTGTTTTGAGTATTTCTACTCTTAAATGCAATCATGTAAACAAAAAATTGAAAAAAAAATAAGAAAAAAAAATATGTTCATGTATGAATAAGGAAGGATGAGAGAGATATACCAATAGATTTAAACTATGAGATTTGAAGATAGCAGTTCTTTGCTCTTGATATCTTTTTTTTTTTTTTTTCTGCTTTGAGAGAAAATGAAATCAGCTTCTCTTTGTCTCTTTCTCCTTTTTCTCATCTAAAAGCACTTCTTTTATTGAAAAAAAAAACTGTACTTTGTGATTTGATTTTTATTTGATTTCTTTTGGTTGTAAGTTGTTTCCTCTAGTTTATAAGTTGTTTATCAATTACCATTGGGTTTTAAGTTGTTCTCTCATTTTGAAAAGGATTGAGTTGCACAAGGAAGCTTACTTTGAGAAAATTTCTTGGCTTAAGAAAGAGGTAAATGATAGTGGAAGTTTGCAATTACAAACTGAGCACTCTCTCAATTGAAAATATTTTTTTGTTTTATTTTTTTATATTTTTCTTGTATAAAGTATATTGCCCACTTAATAGTTTTTTATTTTTATATTCTTTTTAGCTTAAAAAAATGCTACTTCATGTTTGATATTTTTATAATTTTTACTCTTAAAAAAAAGAAATGAAAATTAATCTTTTTTTTGTCTTAAAAGTTTAATGTCAATTGATCACAAAACATATTAAATCTAGGCAAAATTGGGTGCCTACAAAGTCTCATAAATAGACCATTACACTACCTTCATTAACTCTCATAAATGACCAAGACCTTATAAATAAGATCCCACTCTTATCTTCACCAAATCTCTACGACACTTGAGATCCTATAGTCATTAAGGACCCTTGAACACACTTAGACTAACCTAGATCTCTAGGACCAAGAGACATCAGAAACCATGAAACTTACCTAAGCCTGAAGGTTAACCCCTTTGGACCCTTTGACACTCTGTTCTCTTTGCCCTCTCAGCAATAGAGGTGATCATGGGTCAGGGTCTTAGGCTAACGGGTCAAAAATTTTGTATAAAATTATCATTATAATTTGACCCTAATTTAAAAAAAATTAACTTGGCCCGACCTGACCCTATTTTTATTCTTCACGGCTTAAGGCTCAAATCTTTTTAATTTTTTTAATAATTTTAATTTATAATTAAGATTTTAAAAATAATTAAAATAATTTTTTGTATAAAAAATATATTTTAACTAAATATAAGATATTTAAATATGTATAATTATTAATTATGTTAAATAAAATAATTTTTATTATAAAATTTAATAAATTATAAATAATTTATGTATTATATGTTAAATTTATTTACAATATATATTTATTTAGTTTGAGCTAAGTCAACCCAATTGTATTTGTGATTGCCCAAGCTCGACCAAATTATTAATCGGGCTTCGAAAAAAAAAAAACTCGATGGTAGACAAGTTGCCTTGATACTTGCTCAAGTCTACTCAACTACCCTTGTATAAGGTATCTACCTTTTAATACACAATAACCACCTATATAAGTTAGTTCCATTACTGTATTTATACCTTCAAGCTCTCTAAACCTCTTTTCTTCACATTTCGGCAACTCCACTAAAGAGATATATATAATCATAGCTTCAAGCAAAGAGGTGGCTTAAACTAGTGGTGGAGGAGATGACAGAAACTCCATCCCACCTTTTTCATTGAATTCGTCAACTCTTCATTTATAGTCATTAAGGTTGTGCATATTGGTGGTGAAATCAATCAATTAATCACTTTTGCTTGGCATCAAATTTATCTATGGCTTTTGTCATTCAGTGAACACATTCTAATTTTATTTATTTATTTTTATTTTATTTTATTTCTTTCTTGTGTTTAGAAACAATTAAAACATTTTATTTTAATTTATTTTTTATTTTCGGAATCTCTTTAATTTATTTTTTCCCTAGAATCAAGTAATCTTTTTCTAATTGTTTGTAAGCTTATTATTAGACTTTCGTTACTTTTTCCTCTATTTAAATATACATTACTTGCGTATTAAAATGTATTACTAGACTTTCATCTACTTCCCTTGTGTTTAGACTTCTTCCTCGTATTTAAATATACATTAATTATATAACAAAATAGGTCGTTGGACTTTTTATTTGTTTATCTTGTTTTTAGTCTTTTCCATTACATTCAAATGTATATTAATTATATCTATCAATGAAAAAAAGTACGTATTCTTCTTTATTTTCTTGTACGTTTAATCTAAAATATATAATAAAATATTTTTTTAATGATACTTTTCCTAATATTATTAATTTATATATTTCTCTCGATTTCATGTTTTATTTTAGTCATAATATTAATTTATATATTGTCTGTTGATTGTATATTTTGTTTTAGTTATGTTGACATGTGAATCCAATTAACTAAAATTCAAAGTCCTAAATTGCAAATTAAGAGTGTAAACTCACAAGAGAGAGAGAGAGAGAGAGAGAGAGAGAGAGAGAGAGAATAAGATGACACTGAAAGTTTTTAACGTGGTTCGGCCTAACTCCGTGATTGTTTTATTTTGCATTTTTGGCTGAGCCATAGTATATGTTGATTATCTCTGTATAATGATTTCATCCCCTTTATAGTGGCTAAAGTATTACAATTTGAATATAATTCAATACTGAAAAAAATCCTAAATTGATCACCTCACAGATAATTACGGATTTCCCTTAAAATAGGCAACTGAACGGATTTTCTTGGATTGATAGTTATAATGGATTTCCATTAAAATAGGAAACTAAATGAATTTTTCTAGATTGATGGCTGGGAAAGCGTACTTCAAGCTATAGGCTAGGCCTCATCCTCAGTGACCTAAGGTTGCCGCTTTGACACTTGTTGACCAGTGATTTGAGTTCGCATTTGGCAACTTGATGTCATGCTCTAGGGACTTTAATCCTAGATGAACTGGGTCCTTATCAGCTAAACTTGTCCATTGGCTTTTACTAGCCCATTTATATGGTTCAAAAATTACCCACAACATTAGTCCCCCAACTCACAATGCAATCTATGAACTGGGAGCTATAGTTTACTGATAAAAGCTAGTGATTCTAATCTGCCATGCTGTCGTTTAGACTTCTGTAATTTTAAGTTTCATTTCTTGAATTTTCATATGTACATTCACCTCGTTGAATGAGGTTTTTGATAAACTTCTTCTTTTATAATTTTCTCGCCAAGTTGAATGCCCAAGTTAATGTCAGGTCAAATGCTCAATAGGTCATGGATGATAACTCAAAGGTTAACTTGAATGCGAATCAGCTAGCAAATCGTGGCTTTGTAAATATTAGTCAAGTTGAATGCCCAGTAGGTCGCAAACGATAACACATATGTTAATATGAATGCGCCTCAGCTAGCAAACCATGACTTTGTAAATATCAGTCGAGTTGAATACCCAATAGGTCACATGAATGCACCTCAGCTAGCAAACCATGACTTTGTCAAGTTGAATGCCCAATAGGTCATATGAATGTGCCTCAACTAGCAAACCATGACTTTGTAAATATGTCAAGTTGAATGCCCAGTAGGTCGCATGAATGCGCCTCAACTAGTAAACCATGACTTTGTCAAGGTGGATGCCCAGTAGATTGCATGAATACACCTCAGCTAGCAAACCATGACTTTGTAAATATGTCAAGCTAAATGCCCAGTAGGTTTCATGAATGTGCCTCAGCTAGCAAACCATGACTTTTTTAACCCTGAGAATAGCTCACTTCCTGTATAATACTTTGTTGAAAATTTATTCAGAAATTAGTAAACACAGACATAAAAATTTAAGGAAAAACTTAAGTGTTTTTATTAATTTCTGAATAACATTATATGATTAGAAAAGCAAGCTTAATTTTATTAAAAATATGGGCACAGATGTTCAGCATTCCAAGTTCGTGGAACTTTAACTCCATTCATATTTGTTAAGTGATAAGCTCTATTTCCTAAGTCTTCCTTGATTATGTATAGGCCCTCCCAATATGGACCTAGCATCCTGTCACTGGCGTTGCAAGCTCTGAGAAGAATAAGGCATAGTACAAGATCACCAATTTTGTAGTTCCAAACTCAGACCTTCCTGTTGTAATATCTCATAACCTATTACAGATAGGTTGCAATCCTGAGGTGAGCTATTTCTCTTATCTCTTCTATGAGGTCGAGGCTTACAACAAGCAACTAATTGTTATCCTCTGGATTGAACGTAGCTCTTCGTTGTGAAGGTACCTTAAGTTTTGTTGGGATCATGGCCTTGGATTCATACACCATTGAAAAGGGAGTTTCTCCTATGGTGCAATGAGTTATGGTTCTGTAAGCCTAAACCACCTTCTATAACTTGTCTACCCATGTTCCCTTTTTGGCTTCCTACCTTGTCTTTAAGATCTATTTAATGATCGTGTTAACAGCCTTGACTTGCCCATTGGCCTGTGGATGCTCTATAGTTGAAAAACTCTTTACAATCTTGTGATCATTGCAGAACTTGATAAACCACTCACTGTTAAACTAGGTCCCCATTATCTGTCATAATCTACTGAAGGACTCCAAACCTATAAATAATGTTAGTCTACATGAATTTTTCAATCTTCGAGGTAGAGATTTCCACTAGTTCCTTTGCCTCTACCCACTTAATAAAATAATCAACAACAACCACTGCATGCTTGCACTTCCCACGACCTATTGAAAGTGGTCTAATTAGGTCCATGCCCTAGATTGCAAAGGGCCATGAACTGACCATCTATTGCAAGTAAGCTGGTGGAGCTCATGGGGCCTTGGTGAACCTCTGGCACTTATCGCACTTCTTAACGAGGTTAATGGTGTCTTGCTTCATTATAGGCTAGTAAAATCCCTATTGTAGTGCTTTTTGAGCTAGAGATAGCCCTCCGGCATGATTCCCACAATGGCTAACATGAATCTCCTTCAAGATGGTGTCATAGTCATGGCCATCTATGCACCTTAGGAGTGGAGTTAAAAATCCCTTTTTATATAATATGTCATCGTAGATGCAATATCTAGCTGCTTAAGCTCGCAAAAGACATGCTTCTAGCTTATCTTCTAGCAACTTGCCATCTTGCAAGTAATCCAAGATCAAACCCATCCATAAATCTTGTGCCATGACAATTGTCATCACGGCATCTTTTTGCTTCATGCTTGGTAATAGAAGGAACTCTACTGGGATTGGCCCTAAGAGATCTGCATCTCTAGTCATGGCTAAGGGGGCTAATGCATCTGCATGTGTGTTCTGGGCTTATGGAATCTAATTGACCTCATATCATAGAAAAGAGCTATGCAATTCCTAAACTTTCTGAAGGTAGATGGCCATCTTCGATCCCCTCGTCTAATATTTACCCTGAACGTGATAGGCTACAAGCTGGGAATCACTAAATATCTTAAGATTTTTAGCTCACATCTCTCTTGCCAGGGAGAGCCCTACTAATAATGCTTTATATTCTACTTCATTATTTATGGCTTGAAAACCAAACCTCAGCATGTAGAGGATTTTATGCCCCTTTAGGCTGATAAGAAGTACTTCTACCCTAGCCTTCTATTTGCTTGATGACCTGTCAACATATAACTCCTAACATGGAGGCTCTGAGGCCTCTATTTCCTCTTCTGTGAACCCTATGAATTCTATAATAAAATCTGCTAAGGCTTGCCCCTTAATTGCTGGTCTTGGCTTGTACTCAATGTCAAATTGGGCTAGCTCAATTGCCCACTTAAGTAAATGACCTGAGGTATCTGTCTTCTATAAGATCTATCTAAGTGGGAACTATGTGAGCACTTCAATGCTATGCACTTGAAAATAAGGTCATAGCTTCCTTGATGTGATCACGAGGTAGTAAGCAAGCTTCTCCATCAACAAGTACCTCATCTTAGCATCCAACAACCTCTTGCTCACATAATAAACTGGGAATTGAGCTCCACCTTCTTCTCGTATTAGGATTACACTGAGAGTATATGAGGATACTCTTAGGTAAATGATGAGCTTCTTACCTCCCTTTGGTTTGCACAAAAAAAAAGAGCTCATCCCATATATTCCTTCAGCTATTGGAAAGTGACCTCGCACTACTCAGTCCACTCAAATTATTTCACTTTCTTCAGCATATTAAAAAAGGGGATGCACTTGTCTATTGCTTTCAAGATAAATCTACTGAGTGTTGTGACTTGGCCATTAAGGCTCTATACATCCCTGATTCCGATAAGCGATCTCATGTCAATAAGTGCCTTGATCTTCTTTGGATTTGCCTAAATCCCCTATTATTGACCATGAATCTGAGGAACTTTACTGAAGCCACCCAAATGCACACTTGTGTGGATTTAGCTTCATCTAATACTTCCTCAGAATTTGGATTATTTCCCCCAGATCACACACATGGTTAGTGACCTATTCAAACTTTACTAGCATGTCATCCACGTACACATCATTGTCTTCCTGATATGTTCCTCAAATATTATGTTAATTAACTGCTAGTAGGTTGCCCCTGCATTCTTCAATCTGAAGGACATCACCTTATAGCAATATAACCCACAGTCAGTGATGAATGATATGTGCTCCTTATCTTGTTGGTTTATAGAGATTTGATTGTACCCCAAGTAAGCATCCATGAAGCTGAGGAGCTGATAACCAGTAGTTATATCTATGAGCTGATCAATCATCAATAGGGGGAAACTATCCTTTGGAGACACCTTGTTGAGGTTTTTGAAATCAATATAGGTTCTCCATTTCCTGTTCTTCTTCTTTATGAGCATAGGTTTGGCCACTCAGGTTGGGTAGTGAGCTTCTCAAATAAACTTAGCTAAAAGTTTATCCATTTCTTCCTTAGGAGCAACGTAACACTTAGTAGTCATTGGTCTCCTCTTCTAACAAATTGGCTTATGATGAGGGTCAATGTTGAGCTTATGTGACATGACCCTGGAATCAATCACTACCATGTCCTTATGATTCCAAGTGAAAACATCCAAGTTCGCCTTAAGAAATTCAGCTAGCTAGGTATTCATATCCAAAGACAAGTTTTTTCCCAGCTTGAGGTATCTTTTAGCATCTACCTTACTAACATGTATATCTTTAAGCTCCTCCAATGGACTAGTTGCTTTGTTTGCATCCACCTCGTGAGGGTTGAGGTCATGACTAACCCCTGTTGTGCTTACAACTCACGGTTCTCCGCCAGAAACCATATTAACCTTCTTCCCCCTCACCCCAAACTTAACAGCATCCTTGTAGTAGCGTCAGGCTATGTGTTATTCACCTCACACACATCTAACTCCATTGGGGGTCGAGAATCTAATGGTAAGCATCCTGGTTGATGTGACCATATCTAGGTGATTCATCGCCCCAGCACCACATTATATGCTAAGGGACAATCAATAATCAAAAAGTCTGCTAGGACGGTAGCTTGGTGACCTAAATCTCCAAAAGTAATGGGAAACTTGATCTACCCCACTAGTATTATTGCATCTCTTATGAAGCCATAAAGGGGCTTTAGGGAAGGCTTCAATTGGCCCACACTCAAACCCATCTGTTCAAAGTATTCCTTGTACATGACATTTACCAAGCGGTCAACATCGATTATTCTTCACACCTCGACATTGCCAATTCTAGCTCAGATGACCAGTGCGTCATTATAAGGAGAATGTACTCCTCATGTATCTTCATCTATAAAAGTGATGCTATCTGAGGTCATCCTTGTTTTCTTAATGAGTCCTTCAAATTCACTTTAACCTGTAAGCGGGACACAATTTGCTTCTCGCACGTAGTGCTCAAGCGACCTGATTGAGGTACCTGTGATGTGAGGCCCATCATGGATTATGAATATAGTTTTCACTACAAATGCCTGCTTTTGCTCAAGAATCTACTAGCACTGCTGCTGTACTAATTGCTAGGGCTGTTGAGGTCGCTATACCACAGGTTGTACCACATAGTCTCTTAAGCGACCTCTCTTAATCAAATCCTTAATCACATCTTTGAGTGCCTAGCAATCTGAAGTATTATGCTCGACTTCATTGTGATAGACATAAAACTTGTCTTTGTTTCTGTACCTGTTGGGAGTCCTTATGAGATTAGGCTTTCCGACGTCCTCTTTATCCTTCTCCGTTACAAATATGCTATCCTGAGTGTCTGATAGGACACTGTAGCTGTCATGGTGACCTTGATGCTAAGGTCATTCATTCTTGGCCTTCTTTGTAGCCTGATTATCCGAGCTATCCTCTTGACTCTCCTTGTCATTCCTACCATTGCTCCTCTTTTTATTTTGGTTGGAGTTACTGGACTCATCCTTCTGATTGGACTTTTAAGGCCAAAGGTATCCTCCCACCTGATCTTGCTGGCAACTTGCTTATAAAACTCACCCAAGTCCCTCACTGAAGACTTGTATATGCTCTCGTATAACTTTCCATTCTTGTGGAGTCCCACAGAGATTATTGTCAAGATACTCTCATCTGAAGGATTCTCTATGGTATTGACCTTGTGCCTGAACTAGGTGATGTAGTTTTTCAATGATTTATTCTTCCACTGAAAGACCATTATGAAGTGGGAGGATGGTGCAAGCTACATCTCAGTGCTTTGTACTGGTTAATGAATCTCCTCTAGCACTCTTCCCAACTATCAATGCTATGAGCTAGGAAACTCCTAAGCCATGTTCAAGGTATATGTCCTAGAGTGACTGGGAAGAGATGGCACTTGACCAAAAGATTAGTTATCTAAAGATCCATATATACATTGAATGCATCCAGGTGGTTGTATAGGTCACTATCACCATTTTATTGTAGGATAGTAGGAATCTTGAACTTGTGAGGAAGAGGCTCTGTCTTGATCTCCCTAGTGAATGGCGTCCTCCCCTCATAATGATCTCGATAGTCCTAAGCCCAAAGGCATTCTTCTAATTGTTGTACTCTCTGAACCAGCTCTTCTACCATCCGGTCCCATGCCTCAGATTGACTGCTGGAAGATCACTAGCTCTGCACACTTCCCTAGTCATGGGAGTAACGATCTGAGGTTCTATGCCTTCTCCTGTGCTCGTGACCCAATGAGTATCAATTTGAAATATGTCCTTGATTGGTCGTGTTCGAGCCTCTAACTCCACACGAACCCTCACATAACTGATTATCTCCATCATCATCTTCTCGAGCTTGGTAGACGTTCGATCTTGGCCACAAGTTGGAAAAGTGAGCTGAATGAGCGCACTAAAGTACTTCTCTGATTGGCTTCTCCGTATAACCTCCTTCCCGTAGCTGTTAATGTACTTCTTTAGGTACAGCGACCTTAACTTGCTTTTGCGCACCTTGGGCTTATGCCTAAGCCAACACCCTAACCGCCATAGCCAGCTCTCTCACCGTGTTTTAAAGCACTTCCTGACACTAATGCCATGCTTGCACTCCATCAGTCCCAAGAACAATAGCAGCAGGCTAGCAAGGGGCCAATAGGGGCATGCCAATGGCAGCAATTGTGGTTAGGACAATGGAAGTGCCTATTATAGGAAAAACTGGGCCTCCAACTAGTAATACATCCCGCTGCCATTTCATGTGACCCTCAGGCTAGTCAACTGCAGCGTCTAAACTCCTGGTGGTTCTTCCTCTAGCCATCCAATTAGATGGAAAATCAAGGAGAATGCAGTTTAGGACCCTCCTTCTAGCGCCAAAATATTAATGTGTGAATTCGGTCAACTAAAGTTCAAAGTCCTAAACTGCAAATTGAGAGTATAAAATCACAAGATAGAGAGAGAGGAAGAACAAGATGACACCAGAAGTTTTTAACATGGTTCAACCTAACTCAATGCCTACCTCCACGATTGTTTGATTTCTCTGTATTTTTGACTGCGCCACAGTATATGTTGATTGTCTCTGTACAATGATTTCATCCCTTTTTATAGTAGTTAGGATGTTACAATTTGAATGTAATTCAACAACCGAAAAAAATTCTGAATTGATTACCTCACAAATAATTATAGATTTCCCTTAAAATAGGCAACTAAACAAATTTCCCTGGATTGATGGTTATAACGCATTTTCATTAAAATAGGAAACTGAACGGATTTTCCTAAATTGATGGCTGGGAAAGCGTACTTCGAGTTGTGGGCCAGGCTTTGTCCTTAACGACCTAAGATTGCTGCTTTCACTCTTGTTGACCAACAATCTGAGTCCACATTTAACGACCTGATGCCTTATTCCAACGATCTCAATTTAGGATGAACTAGGTTTTTATCAGCTAAACTTGTCCATTGAACTTTTACCAACCCATTTATATGGTTCAAAAATTATCCATAACAAGTTATTACATTAATTCATGCACTCTATCATGATTATATGTTTTTTCCTCAAAATATATAAATATATAATAAATATATTTTATTGATATTTTTCTAATTGCATTAATTTATATTTTCTTTTGATTGCACGTTTTTAAATCATTGTATTATTAGTTTTAAATGCAATTCCCTGTTGCGACGGTTATACTCTTCCTTATATATATATATATATATATATATATATATATATATATATTCAAAATTTCTTTTATTCATAAAATCATTCTTATTATTTATATTATTATTTTTCTGTCTATGAGAGAAACAACCAGATCATCCCCACCCAACCATGTCTTCCTTGACGGCTTGTCTTCTTCAACTCCTTTCATTCAAACACCTGTGTTCACCGCGTGAATCACTTCCATCAACCCATCGCGTTTTCAAAATTATAAAGAAAAGAAAATAGAGGCAGTTCGCGATGGCTCTGCCCTGGCAAACGTAGCAGCAATCACCGCTTGCCTCCCAACGTACCCTGCTAGCTTCACTAGCACATTGCACGTATCAGTACCATCGCCCCACCATCCAGAACTGCCATGCCACGTCCTCACTTTCAACCACGTATGCTCTCATCAATCCGTGATGCACTGCTGCCCAGTGTTAATATAACCAACCATCTTCATCAACACCTCCAACACAATGCAACAGAGAAGTATTTTTCTTTTTTATTATATTTTTTCTCCTTATTGTTTTCTTATTTTAGTTAAATATGCCTTGCATTATTTATAATCCTTATGTTTTACACATGTTGATATAAGAAAATATATTCAAACGAGTACATGCATTATACCTCACCATTAAACATTAGTAGATTTTTAGCCACTAAATCTTGCAACCTCCATCTACATAGAATAGATGTAAAGCTTTTATATTTTGCTGAAAATTAATTAAAATTTAGCTTCATCATAAACTCATGAATGTTATTGGCTTATACGTAGCATTTGCATTTAGTCTACCTAATGCACTTGCATTTAGTTTAATACAAATCACATATCCCATGCATGTCTAACATCTGACACTTCCGTGATACAAATGTTCTACATTGTAAGTCGCCACCTTTCTTTAGGAAAAAAAAAGGGTATTATTTAATATTATACATTTTATTCGTACTGGTATCTATTAAACTCATAATCATACTTTTGCACCAATTTTTTAAATATCGCAACTATTTTTTTTTATTATTAATCATCTCATTACTCATCTTCTAATTGTACATTATTAATTTCTTTTTCTTTTTCTTTCTTTCGTTGTATGACAGTTTTAATGCGTGGGCACTTCCTAATTACCGATGAATCAAGATATAAAAGGTCAAAGTTCTCTACTTCAGAAACAGCTCAAAAGAGGAAGAAGTGCATACACGATACATTCTCAAATAATATCCCGATAAACTCGTTTTAATTTCTAATTCTTTCTTTTATTATCAATTAATTTACATGCATAAATAGGCTCATATGTAATTTCATTTGCATACACACACAAATAAGTCTGCCTATCTTCTACTAATTATATTCTCTTGAAAGCAGCATAAAAAAAGAATCCAAGTATTTTTTCTGTAAAAAAAAGGGGTACACGAAGAAGGAATGCGTCAAATTTAAAAAGTAGATTGAAGATAAAGGTAAACTAACCTCATTTATCTGTTATGAATCTAATATGGCATATGTTAATCATAATACATGATGGATTGATTCTGGGTCTACAATCCACATTTCAAATACCTTGTAGGGTATGCAAAACCTAAAGCAAGGGAAGTGAGCAAAGCATCTTATCAGGAAACAGAATTGGCTCATATGTGGAATCTATCGAAACATGCAGATTAGTCCTAGATAGTGGCTATGTTTTAATTTTAAAAAAGACCTTTTATGTTCCAAGTTTTTCAAGAAACTTGATTTCAGTTTCAAGACTTGTACCTTTGGAATATTCCTTTAAATTTTC
>JANHAO010015819.1:0-14653 GCA_026873985.1 Saraca asoca | reverse complement strand
TCTTACCAAGCTATTTTCCGTGTTGAGAAGAGATGCAGTGACGCAGATGGTCAAGAGGAAGAAGGGAGACGGGCAAGGTTTTAACATAGTTCGGCTAAATCCAGGCGATACTGGACCATACGTCCATGGCAGAGATTTTATTAAACTTTGAGAATTGATTTTAACAAGGTTTCTGCTTACAGAATTTGGCCTCTTCCCCCCTCTTCTAACAATGCATTCCTATTTATAGAGGAGGGAAGAGTTACATGCATTAATTACAAGCTATAGTTGAGTTACATCAAGAAATAAATAGAAAAGATAGACAAAGTCTTGCAGTTTGGCTGCTACAGATTGTCTTCTACGGGTGAGCCCTCCTTATCCTATGCAAGTTGTGTCACGTGTGTGTGACCTGGTCTCACCTTGATGTGTGAGATGTCTGACTTCCCAAGCTGAGATTCTCAATCTCAGCTTGGACTCGTTAGGGTGTCTTGCATTACGAGCGTGGAGTAGCCCTTCAAGCGTGGACTGGCTGGACGAAGTGTTGACTCATCTTGAGTTTGCTTGATGATTCTTTGCGGAACCATTTGAGGGTGTTTGATCCTCGCTGGGTTGCTAACGTCCCTTAAGACTACGAGGACGAGGACAAAGTTGGGGAGCAAGCGAGATCTTCCGCACGAGCCCGGGGTAGCCTTCCGAACTCACCATTCAAGACCTCGTGCACCTACTAGGCACTTGGTGAGTTTTGGTTGTCACTGTGTCATTGGCCTATTTCGAATGAGACCAATTTTTGCCTATAACATAAGTCCCCCAACTCTTAGTTCGCTTTGTGAAATGGGAGTCATGATTTTTCTGAGGCTCTGCCCATTCGATTAGTCAAACTTATTGTCTGATTGAGTGGTCTTTTCAAACCTCTTTTCAATCTTTTCATTATGCTTCAGACCATGCTCTCTTTTGTTCATGGTTTTTGGACTTTGGAATGGCACTTTTATTGAATCTGGGTCGTTATATCGAGATTGGCCAGAGGTCTTCTGGATTTTTTGGTGGATCGAGTTAGTCCTTTTATACCCGTAAGGTTTTGCTCTTTTTTGCTGTAGGAGAGTTTGATGGAAGAGGCTGAAGAACTCCCTTTGTTTTTGGTGCCTTGGCTTCTAGTGAAGCTTGTCGAAGCATGGATGGTCTGTTGCAGAGTGTCGGGAGGCATGGATGGCCTGTTGCACATGGCTTCACTGTAAGATCTGTCTGGCAGAAACTTGGGGAGTCTTGTGCAAATCTTGGATTATTTTTCCCGGCATTGCTTGTGGGCTGCTACTTGGCTAGCTAGCTTCTTGTGGCTTTTTGAGTTGCTTTGTCTCTGGCTCAGGTGGATGCGCTAGAGGAAAATAAGCAAGAGCAGCTGGAGGTTGTTGTCCTTCTTGCAGGCGAGAGCTCACTGACTGGTAGCTGACTTTTTGTGGGAATGGTAGTCCTAGGCTTTTTAGCTTCTTGCTTTTGTTTCTGCATTTCTTCTTCTGATGTAAGTTTGCCTCGTTGAGTGAGGTCTTTTCGCTGTATGAGCTTTTCTCTCTTTGAATGTTATACCAGATGCTTCATGCATCATTGTATGTAAATTTCTGATGATTAATAAAATGTTTCTTTGGCCAATCGGCTGCGTTTTAGTTCTTTGCCTCTTGTTTGGTTATTTTCAGCAAGTGAGAGTCAGGTCTCATGTGAGCCGCGACTGATGAGAAATTAGGTGTGCGAATCATGATTTTCTAGCTGTATGCTAGCCTTGAATGTAAGTGTTGCATAAGAGCTATGATGAGTTTATTCTGGTGTTCCTGCTATGTGGTGAGCTGGTCATTTATTATTCAATTTGGAAATGCTGTCGAGGTAGGCCCATAGGCCGTCTCACCCTCAGATGCGAGGTAGGCTCTGGAGCTGTCTTGCCCCTGGACAGGTTTTATTTTTATGCTATCACGAGGTAGGCTCTAGGGCCATCTCATCCTTAGATGTGAGGTAGGCTCTAGGCCATCTCACCCTCAGATAGATTTTATTTTTATTGAGATGATGGCTTGTCACATAGCGAGGTCGCACGTCTATACCATAGCAGGCTCGTTGCTTAGTGGTTAGGGAATTTACACTCTTGGTCGCAGTTCATGAGATATGGCTTGCTTTGGATGTATCGATGGGGTAGGTCTTGCGCTGTCTTACCCCCAGATGAATCCTTGCAATGACGAAGTGAAAACTCTTTGTCCAAACAATGCTTTTTCAGCCAATCAGTGACTTACATTGATTCAGCGTACAATAGGTGATACAACTTATCGTCATTGATGACAAGTGAATATTACAGGATTAGAATATGGTTCTGATGGAGGGCTCAAGCTCTTGGGTGATAACTTGCTGAGCCTATTGAGTGCACTACTCAGGCAGTCTTACCATATAATCTTGTAGTCGGCCTCTTCTGATGAGGTCTTCAATGACATCCTTCAGTGCCCAACATTCTGAGGTGGTGTGGATGACCTCATTATGATAAGTGCAGAATCTGTTTTGGTCTCTAGACTTGGGGGAAGCTTTCATTGGCCTGGGCTTTCCAAAGTCTTCATTGTGTCTTTCCGCGGTAAGGATTTTGTCTTGCTTATTCGACAGAATGCTATAATTCTCGAAGCGACCACGAGGCTGGGGTTACTTGGTCCTTTCCTTCTTCGAGGGCTTTCTGCTGGGACCACTACTCGAACTTTCTTCGCTCCTCTTCTTACTTGAAGGAGTGTTTGTTGCCTCACTTTTAAACTTAGCATCTTCCGCTCCAAAAGTTTCTTCCCATCTTATTTGTTTGGCAGTTCGCTCGTAAAATTCAGTGAGATCTCGAGTGGGGGACTTGTAATGGCTTCTATATAATTTGTCATCTTTGTAAAGTCCTGCCAAGATAGTTGTTAAGATACTCTCCTCTGAGGGGTTCTCCATGGAATTGGCCTTGTGCCTGAATCGAGCTACGTAGTCTTTGAGTGACTCACTCTTGCATTGGAAGACCATCGCGAAATGGCAAGGGGGCGAGTTGTTTCTTTAATGCCCAGTATTGATCAACGAATTTTCTTTGGCACTCTTCCTAACTATTGACGCTGCGTGCCGGGAGGTTTTTCAACCATGCTCGTGGTACACCTCCTAATGTAGCCAGGAAGATGCGGTATTTGACCAAGGGGTCATTTGTTTGCAAGTCCATCTAGATATTGAACATGTCCAGGTGGTCGCACGGGTCGCTGATTCTGTCATATAGTGGAATCACAGGCACTTTGAGCTTTTGTGGGAGAGGCTGCATTTCAATCTCCACAAAGAATGGCAAACTTTCCTCGTGGCGAGGATGGTTGCTTTGAGGCTACGGGCACTTTTCTAGTTATTTTAACCTTTGGAGGAGTTCCTCCATGGTTCGTTGTTGCTTTTCAGGCTGAAGGGCAGAGCTTTTCGCCTGTTGAGAGCCCTCCAGTCGTTGATGTTGTGATCTTCATAAGTTTCTCTCTGTGCCTCCTTATGGAGCTATTGGAGTTGGATCATGATCTCCTTTTGTCTTTGAGCCCCTAGGGCTTAAGCTTGTGTCAAGGCTTTGATAGTTTCAGCCAACTATCTCATCGTGTTCTCAAGTGTTGGTTGGGATTGGCCGAGCGCCCGTATCTCTTCATTTCTAAGGATAGGAGTAGAGTGACGATGAGCCCCCATAGCTGGGGTGTCTGCTGGTTGAATGATTGGAGTGGTTGAACTCTGTGTGGTTCTTCCTCTAGCCATTACTTCTGCAAAAATAAATATGGGAAACAGATATAGAAAACAATTGGTCCTCCTTCGAGCGCCAAAATGTTGATGGTGGAATTTGGTTCGGGACCTAATTCCTGTCAACGGGAGATCAATTCTCTTACCAAGCTATTTTTCATATTGAGAAGAGATGCAGTGACATAGATGGTTAAGAGGAAGAAGGGAGACGGGCAAGGTTTTAACGTGGTTCGGCTAAATTCGGGCGATACCGAACTCTACGTCCCATGGCAAATATTTTATTAAGCTTTGAGAATTGATTTTAGCAGGGTTTTTGCTCGCAGAATTCGGCCTCTTCCCCCCTTCTTCTAACAATGCATTCCTATTTATAGATGAGGGAAGAGTTACATGCATTAATTACAAGCTATAGTTGAGTTACATCAAGAAATAAATAGAAAAGACAAACAGAGTCTTGCAGTTCGGCTATTGTAGATTGTCTTCTGCGGGTGGGCCCTCCTTGTCGGATGCAAGTTATGTCACATGTGTATGACCTAGTCTCACCTTAATGTGCAAGATGTCTGACTTCCTAAGCTGAGATTCTCAGCTTGGACTCGTTGGGGTGTCTTGCATTACGAGCACGGAGTAGCCCTTCAAGCATGGGCTGGATGGACGGAGTGCTGACTTATCTTGAGTTTGCTTGATGATTCTTCGCGGAACCATTTGAGGGTGTTCGGTCCTCGCTAGGTCACTAACATCCCTTAGGACTGCGAAGGCGAGGACAAAGTTGGGGAGCGAGCGAGATCTTCCACACGAGCCCGAGGCAGCCTTCCAAACTCACTGTTCGAGACCTCATGCACCTACTGGGCACTTGGTGAGTTTTGGTTGTCGCTATGTCGTTGGCCCGTTTCGAGTGAGACTAATTTTCACCTATACCAGAAATTGAACAAGGAACTTCTAAGTTAGTAATTAATTACAAATCTCTTAACAAAACTCTTCAATGGATAAGGTATTCAATTTCCAATAAGAAGGATTTATTCAATAGGTTGCATTCTGCAAAATTTTTTTCTAAATTCGACATGAAATTAGGTTTTTGGCAAATTCAAATTAAACCTAAAAATATATACAAAATAGCATTTACAGTTCTATTTTGATAATATGAATGGAATGCAATGCCTTTTGACCTAAAAAATGCACCTTGAGAATTTCAAAAGATTATGAACGATATTTATTACCCATTTACAAAATTTATTATTATTTATATTGATGATGTTCTTGTATTTTTCGGAGAAAATTCTTAACTTGTAAGCTTTCTTTCAAATTTAAATAAAATATTTTCATATCTATTGTTTTTGGTAGTCTGACTACGATCCTTGCTTTATACCAGAGACTGTAGACGTTAGCCCCTGCATATGAAAAATAAAATAACAGGGAAAACAAAAGAAGCAAGGTTGATCAATGTTCTCAAAAAATACAAGAACATCATCAATATAAACAATAATAAATTTTGTAAATGAATTATAAATATCATTCAAAATCCTTTAAAATTTTGAAGGTGCATTTTTTAGAACAAAAGGCATTACATTCCATTCATATTGTCCAAACTAAACTGTAAATGCTTTTTTGTACCTATCTTTAGGTTTGATTTGAATTTGCCAAAAAACCAATTCCATGTCGAATTTAGAAAAAAAATTTGCAGAATGCAACCTATTGAAAAAAATCCTTTTTATTGGGAATTGGATACCTTATTCATTAAAGAACTTTGTTGAGAGGTTTGTAATTAATTACTAATCTCAGAGCTCCTTATTCAATTCTATATTTTTATTTACATAGAAGGTAAAACATGACTAAGGACTTTTATTTTTACTAATGATTCTTTTATTAAGGAGATTATTAATTTCTTTTTTGCAGAATTCTAAGAGTTCTTGATTCATTCATATATGACGAGCCTTAATTGGTATTTGTTTTCAGAAAACTCTTTTTCATATGGTAAATCTACCATATGTTGTTTCCTTTTCCAAAAAGTATTTGAGAGATCAAAACAAATTTGAATTTGTATTTTATTTTCTAAGGCTTTTATTTTATTTTGAACAACTGGTGTTTTTAAAAATTATCCCTTTTTTTTTTAAGGAAGTTTCTTCAGAAAAATAATTAATTTGATTTTCTTTTATTTTAATAAGATTTAAGTCTTTACAAGCTGGTTTTTTTGATAAATTAAAAACCACTTTTCTCTCCTAGGCTCTCCATTATTATATTGTCATCAGTTACTAAGAAAGGCATAATTTGCTAGATAAACAAAGAACTTGAGATTATTTTGCTAATCATATTTTTTACTAACAGAAAAGAGGTGTTAACCTTGAAAGATGAGTTATTTATAACTACATCTAAAAGTTTATAGTTTATGTGGAGTTTAGATCCATTTACAGATTGAAGTCCTTCTTTAATTTTTCATAGTATTTTGTTCGTATTAATCGCTTTTGAATACAATTGAGATCTGCTCTTGTATCAATCAAGGCTACAGTTTCAATTGTATTTTCATCTCTAACAGTTAATTTTATAGGGATGTACCATTTTTGGATTAAAATATTAGAGGTGATTTTCAAAACTTGTTCGTTTATTTCTTCTTCCCTCTCTTTGTCTTGTTTATTTTATAGAGATGAAAGAATTAAATTATAACGTTGTTGTTGTTATTTTAAACCTATCACTTCCTCTTTTAGAAGATTAAGCTCATGTTGTAAATCCTAAATTGTAACAAGTTTACTAGCTTTTGAGCTAAATCTATCTAAAACATTCTTGAAATTATATTTATCTATTTTAGTGTGTTTGATTGGCATAGAGCGTTTCTCTATTGTTTGTTTTAGTTTTTGGTGGTAATTCTTCTTTTGTTTATCATCAGGCAAGTGACAAATGATTCTAAAAAGAAGATCTTGTTCTTTTGTAAGAACATTTACCTCTTTCTTAGAAAATGATGTTTCTTCTATTTCAAAAGAACAACAATCTTCATTTTGGATTTCTCTGTTATTTTTTTGTTTAACTTCTACTATTTCTGGTGAGAATTCCTCAATATCAAAGGATTCCTCAACTAGAAGGTTGTTAATTTTATCCAAAACTTCCTCATCTAATTCTAATTTGCTTAATTTCTTATTTAGTCTACAATATTTAGCTATGTGAACTTGTCTATTATATCTAAAACAAACTGGTTTGATATCTTAGTTTGGAGGAGAAGTATACTTTGATTTCTTATATTTCTTCCTATCGGATTTTTTTTTCTACTATTTTGGCTTGCTAGACTCGACTTTTTTGGCCCTTCACCTATGTTTTGATTTGAAAGTTTTTTGACATATAAACCCAAATTGCTTATAAAAGAGCCTAACTCTTTTCTATTGAGGGTTCCTTCTTTAGCTAATTGCCTTTGAATTTTGTCATCTTGGCATATTTTTAGGGCTACCTTTTGGTTATAAATAGTAAGCTGTCCATAAGTAAGTTATTTATAAGAGATAATTCCATTGAATTGATTCCTAATTTTGTCCCTAACTTTATCTTCTAAAAACCCAAGGAGTCCTACCAAAAATTTTTCTTTTCAAAAAGGTTGATTACTATCAAACCTTAAGTAGATTCTGTTAAAAAATGTATTTTTATACTATGCAAAATCTTCAAAGGTTCTACTTTTACAATTTCAGTAGATTTATCCTTCCGTAAGTTGGGGTCTTTTATGAAATGTTTGGTAATAGTAAAGATTAGGCTATTTACTACATCAGAGATTTCATCTCCATTGGAGTCAAACATAACTACTCCATTGGCATCTATTGTGACTGCTTCTAAAATTTGGTCCTTCTCTATTTTTGTGAGATGTTTATCCCACCATCTTTTAAGTGAGCCAGTAAAACCTGTAAGTAGGACATAAATGACTATTGCATCATCACATCCGTGGACTGTTTGGTAGGCTATACTAACCATAGTCATTTACTGGAGAAGATTAAGGATGTCATATTCAGATTTGTCATCTAAGTTTTATTCATAGATGTTATTCCTATTATAAAAATTTTGAATAATAAGAGGTTTTTTTGTTATGGTTTAATCTGGAAAACTTAGAATAGGATTTCTTGGTGGTCTCTAGATTGCTATTGTTTTAATGGCTTCTATTTTTAGATCTTCACCATCTAAAGATATTTCAAAGCTTTTATCCAAAGTTTGAATTTTTCCAATACTATTTCTACTATCTCTACCAATTGAAGGAATATCTAGAACTACCATAATCCTTAATAACTTTTAATCTAATTGTTCTATCATTCTAACCATTTCTATTTTGATTATAGCTTCAACTCTTTGGACTTTGGTAAGAATTTTCTGCTTCTTCTGTGGAATTTCATAAGAGTTAAACAAAGGTTAGACAATTTATCTACGGGTTGCAGCTTTCAAAGATTCTACAACTTCATTAGATAAAAGTTGAATTCCTAAGATTAGCAGATACTTATTGGTATAATTGTTTTGTCCTATAAAAAATATTCAACCTAGGTTTTGGACATTAGGTGTTGCAATAGACAATCTGAAATACAAACACCTGAATTGCGGCTATAGGTAATATGGGGATTAGAAGATAGAAGCCCAACTTAGTCCGTGTTGTCCTCAAAATCTATAGCCCGCACTTGACGGCCCAATTTCAAAGTGCTTTCAAGTTCCAAATGTTAGGTTTAGCTCACTTCGCAAGCACTATCAATTTCATATCATCATATGCGGGGTAATGAAAAACTCTAAATAAATAATACAGTACAAATTACAAAATACGACATGAAGATTATAGTCAAATCAAAATCCATGGTTGCGAAACTAGCAACCCCACAGAACAACTCCATTATAGAGAATGCGCACTCCTCTGTTACAATATTATGCCACATAAGCATGTAGACTCACATTTTATATGGCACCAGTTCAAGTCATAGCAGTGATTCGTCGAAGTAAAGCAGCGAGAGCAGGTCAAAGCTCTGTTGTCCAATTCTTCACACAAAAACAATCATCTGAACAATTATAGCTAACACATGCCAAACAGACCTTAGCCATATGAAGAGCACAGAAAATCCAACATCCACAACACACAAAACTGTCTTCATTAACTTATCCCGTCAGTAGGTCGGTTATTTACCGGAAGATACCAAAACATGATACTCATTCAAACGTCTCTGAAATTGGGCTAACTGGGTCTGCAATCGAAGGATTCCTGCAGCCTTCTGTGACAAAATGGCATTTAGTTTGGTGATATAATCATCCAGTTGATTTCCCGTTTGGTCAGCTTCAACTAGTAGATTCATCTCCTGCTTAAAGAATTACAACAATAAAGAAAAGCCACACATAGCAAACGATCAAAAGGTAAAATGGATGGTACATACCTCCCTAACAATGTTCATTGTCTCCTCCACTTGTCTCCTGTGAGCACTTACAAGATCTTCTTCTTCCTAATCACCAAGAAAAGAAGGCATTACTCGGTAGTCATAATTAAAAAACTTTTGCTAATATAGCATAGTCATAGCATAGTTACCTTCAATAGGGCATTTAAATCATCGTCAGGATTAGAAAAATTAGACCTAACATCTGATACATCCCAACGTTTTACATGAGAGTCTATCTTTCTCTTGTCCTCCAGAATTGATAATTGGTTGGTATCAACCTTCTTATTAGCCTTTTGTGCTCTGTCTTGTTCATATTTCTGACCAAGGTAATTAGTTTCACCTTCAGCTTTCTCATTTTGACCACCTCTTCGTGTCCTTTGAGGGTCTGAAGACACAGGTGCAGCCAAATTTCCCCCCATCCTTCCAGCAGGAATACAATCCACATTGATTGGGGGAGAGGGTTCTCTTTCAAGCTGTTTGGACCAACCAAATCGGTTCCTCTCATTAGAAACATAATTGAATTCATCCTCAAATGTTGATTCGTGAAATGAAACTGAAGGCAGAGGCAACGCAGCTGAGTCTCTAAGGTTTGAAGATGAAGAAGGAGGGTCCTTTCTGGAGCTGTTCCCTTTGGATAAAGTTTTCACCCTGAAATGTGAACACAAGAAGAATTATTTATCGTAATTATTCAATTGATCACTTTCTTAGCAAATAATTATTTGTGCATACCTGTCTGCGTATCTTAGTGTGTTGAGGGTGTGCTCACATGAACCTGAGCTTGGTGAAAGGCATGATATCATTACAGTGCGCGAATCACCAACAAATGAGTCTCGCAAAACTTCGGTCAATTTACTTCCTCTGAAAGGGATATGCCCCTGGTCACTGTCAAGAGCTCTGATGCATTCTTTCAAAGCAAGTAAGCTTTTATTAATTTCAGCACCTTCAATTCTGCAATATAAAATCAAAACCACATTAGTTAATCAAATATGCATCTTGCAGCAATAAAGTATGTACAAATATACACATTGTCTAGTACATCCTCCATTACACAATTGAATAATTTGCTAACAGATTCAGATCAGGGACACTGATGAAAGATTTATTAATTTTTCAGAAAGAAAATCTCACCTTGTCTGCTTATCATTATCTGTAGTATCTGCACCACGTTCACTTCCAGCAAGATCTATAAAAGATAGCTTGCCTACAAGCCGAGCAGCCTTTGATTGAGACCCATCAGGTGACCTCTTGATACAAAGTTGGAGTATAGCATGTGATCGAGAGGATTCCTCATTGGCACCAGTTGTACCAGTACTTCTTGTAGCACTTCCTTTTTCAATAAAATCATTGATTGTCACAACATCAGATACTTTGTACTCTTGCAAGCCAACAATGCAAACCTGCTGTTTCCCATCCTCCCTCATGCAAAGTTTTCTGCAGAAGCATAAAAGAATCAGGAAAATAAGCCAAATGAAAGGCTTTTTATAGACCACAAATTGATATGCTTACTTTCGATCATTGAGGAGATCAAAAATTTTCCCCCCATATATTTCGAAGAAACTAACAAACAATTGAAAACCTTGGTTCCGGTAGGTGTGGTTCATTAATCTTAGAATATCTTGGGACGCTTTGAGAGGCAGTGGTTGCATAGTGTAAGTCTTTCCACTCCCTACAAGAAAAAGATAGATCACATTAAGTAAAACATCCAAGGAAAGGAAGCATAAAAGAATAGAATAGAAAGATGAAATTTATACAAATTTAAAACAGTGAAAGCATTTGCAGGCAACCTAGCGATATGTGTATCTCAAATAGTTCAAAACAGCATCATCTAATTTCCAATGACAGATCATGTGCTGCAGGATCCAGATTTGACAACGATGTAACCAGAAGTTTGAATGTAATTTGATTAAAGTTAAGAAGTTGAAAAACGTAAGGCATGAAGGACTACACTATGAGATGGGGTTTAACAACAATTAAAGTTCAGAGAAAGAATTTTAAACTGAAAAGAATGAACAAAATCAGGCATAATCAATCATTAATCAAAGTTATTTTATGTGATAGCCACTTGAAATTTGACACTATATGGAGCTGAGACAAAATACATACTGATGTATATGTCAAAATAAAAATTATCATATGCACTTACTTGTAAAATGCCAAAGAAAGTAATTGTAGTGCGACCAGTCATAAGTGTTTAAAATGCTAGCATATTAAGCATACTGACACTTGCCTATACTGACACAACTTACTTCAAATAGAACTTACTTTGTATACTGGGATAAAAGTTTGCTTAGGAAAGTCTATGCTTCACAAAAATAGAGAAGTTTTAAATCATAGAAACAATTTATCACTGACCCTTTTCAGATTTGTTTCTACATCTCACCATATTCATAAGTCCAATATATGTAGAACTATTCAAAGAACATTGGGTGTTATTGTCATTTTAATTTGTTGAACTTAAAGTCAATAAATAAGTCAATTTTAAGTCCACATCTAAAATGTGCAATATACATTCCTAGTTCTGGGCATTCAGTAGTGGCTATTCAATTTACATATTCCTACTTTTTCCAACTGTCACCAAGAAAGATACTTGCCTGTTTGACCATATGCAAAACAAGTTGCTTTTGTTCGTTGGAAAATCAATGGAACTATAGGCTCTACAGTCTCAGCATACACCTACAGATACAAAAGCAATCTAGTGAACCCATTGCAATTATCAGTCAATGTGATTACAAAAGACAGTTCTTTTCATGTACTCACTTCATTATTTGAGACATCTTCATTTAGGACAGTATCAAAAACAAACTCATGTTTCTCAACATATTCTGTTAAGTCAACCTGCAAACATATGTGAAGATATGAATAAAACTCAGGTCTCAGAGAAGTTACGACCGCTATATGTCAAAGTTCCATTTACATATTAGAGATTCCACTAAGAGATAGTGTGCATGCTCTATTTTAGGCCTTTCCAAACCTTTTCACTGCATTTTCAATTTCCAAGCACAAGGCAAATGGCAGAGATTGAGAAGGCATCTATAGTTCTGTGCACACGGCTAGTACTGGACTTCACTAACTACTTTTGAGAACAAATTAAATCAAGTTGCACCGACAAGCCACCAGTCACTCACCTTGAGTTTTCTTTCATGAACTGTGAGAGAATTTGAATCTATAGTAATAATATCTTCCTCTTTCTTTGCTATTTCCTTCCTATTCAGTGGTCTTTTGCGAACCTGCAGTAGTAGCATTCTCAGTCAAATCGTACTCTGGTCATGAAATTAGTGGCTTTTTATAAAGATCCAATACACATAAAGAATAACGATAAGCATACCACAACTTTAATTTTAGCAACATTGTTTGCTCTCTCTTTATTTGTTGAGAAACTTTTACCAAAAGTGCTCTCAGGCAAGCCTCGAGACTTGCTTCCAAGGTTGTCGGTGGAAAGAAATGGTTCTGAATCATCAAAACTTCGACCACGAACATGTTGCTTCATTAAAAAATCATCATGAGTATTTAACTTCAACTAAGAGTGAAACAAAAACACCAGTCAGTTGCATACTGAATTAGAATCAATTATACTTTATAGTCCACAACCATGGGAGCTGAGGAAATTTTGTGGAAGGACAAAGTTATTGTGTTCATTCAAAGACATACAATGTACGCCATCATAACAGGATGGGGCAGTGCAGCATAATTGAAATTCCAAATCAAATGTATATCATAAACCATTGACAAAACTTATAATTATCTAGCTTGGGCGTTAAAGCTTGTAATAGGCAAGGAATTGAAGCTAACCTCGGGTAAAAGCTGAGTATCGAAGGAATGCAGATCAAGGAGTCCATGCGCAAACCCACCGGACAAAGCTTGATCATCATCCTTCATCCTTACGCTGGAAGATCGAGGGCCAACCAAACCAAAGTCCTGCAAGCACAAAGCAATTCGTGAAATTTAAACCAAATCAGAATTGGAAAAAAGAAATAAAAAAAAATAAACTATGGAGGAAACTTCACCCGTGTGAAATTGGAGGATTGAAACCATCTTCCGTCGAGGAAGTTATCTGAGTTCTGACGCTGATGATGCACAGCTGAATTGGATCGAGGCATCGGTCTTCCAATCACGCTCATCCTCTTTAGAGTTCCAATCAATCCCTCTCAATCACAACTACGCTTCACCGTGACTTCAGTCTCCAAACGCACACAATTATACACAGATATGTACACAACACTACAGAAAGGTTAAGACAGAAGCTGTGATGGAAGGGTGGCGGTTGAAGGATATTTCGCGTGCTTGTTTATTTTCTTCCCATTTTTTTTCCTTAAAGTATTTTCTCTGGAAACAAACACTGTTAAGCTGAGATAGTCAAAGAAAATGATTTTGAATCATTAAAAGCGAAATAGTGCCATACCTGATGGCTGAGACCACGTAAGGAAGAGCAGGAGCGCGTGTGTCAAGAGAAGGCGAAGATTGGCAGCGTGGGCGGGGTCCAGTAATTTTTCAAAAATTGAACCGAAGCAGACGAATACCGTGTCGTATTGGGCCGTGGACCTGCGTTTTTGGACTAATCGAAAGGTATGACAACTGAGCCATGCTCGTCAAGCTGCGGATTCGAACACGCGCATCTCTGAAGTGGTGAAGTCAAGCTTCTTGTTGTGTTTGGTAGAATTGTCAAAGGGAAGGGCCTCTTGGAGCGTTGATGTGCTCACGTCGGCATCGTTGAGTGGGGGATTCACCCTGGTGTATCGCGGTCTACCATATCTACGATGGGTACTGGATTTTGTGGGGTAGGTGACTTCTACATGGTTTGAACAGTAACACTGGATGAAGCCTATCCCTTATTTCCTGCATTTCATATTTGAAAAACTTTTTTACATTAACCACGAGGAAGTTTTAATTTATAAATTTTTGTTAAATTATTCAAAAATTTTATTATGGATCACACTTAGTGATTTGAAAATAAAATAGATAATAATAATTTTTTTTGCCATTTACACACTTTGGCGTTATTTGTCGGCAATTATTAACTGGAGGTGGTGGAAAGGTGACATTGATAAGAAAAAGGCACATGTGAAAATGAATTTGAATTGGTGTTGTGCTCCTAATCACTCAGGTCAATGAAGTCCAAGAGGAACAGTAGATTTTTACAAAACCTTATCTTTTTCCCTCATAACCAAGACTTAATTAGGGAAAGATAATAGAAAAAGGACAGCTAGAAATTTGGTTTAAATATAAATTGATAATTATTCAAAACACAAAGTTGAAATGGTCAAGTTGGCCTTGGGTGCCAAATTAAGGATCTGGTCTGAAAGGGTGACTTTTAACATAAAAAAATTTTTGTTTCACTTTTATTCTATTAATATTGTAGGAGAAAATAATTTAATGACAATAAGTAAAAAAAAAGTAGAAAATATTGAAAGATTATATTAAAAAAATAGACAATTAGACAATATTGAAAGATTATATATATTTTTTCTTGGAAGCACAGGCCCTGTTTGAGAAAGTATTTTTTTGTTTTTAAAAATAGTTTTCTTGTTTTCTTGTTCTGCAAAAACAAAAAAACCTGTTTGGCAATCTGTTTTCAAAAACTG
>JANHAO010015818.1:0-14652 GCA_026873985.1 Saraca asoca | reverse complement strand
TATTTGAAATAATAATAATAATAATAATTGATTTCAATTAATTAATAATGTGAAATTAATATTTAAAACATAACGGGTTATAAAATCCATCTGGGACCGCCTGGTAAATGTCGACCCTGTAGTAACCCGACCTGGTAAAAAAGTAGTCCAACCTGGGATTGGCCCGACGTACAGTTTTTACCCGTTGGGTTAACCTGGTAAAACCTATTAACTCGTTTTGACAGGTCTATAGATAGTCTTTGCAAGAGAGATTTGGAAAATAAACAAACAAGTAAAATGCTCTTCAATGATAATTCGTTTGCAATTTTGCTTTTCAGAAATCATATCTAGTCAAGTGTTCTTTTGTGGGACAAGGTTTTGTTTGTAGCCTCTCTATGGATGAAAGATAATGGTTTTTTTAGGGGGTTGAGTCTGTCCAAAACTGGGCAGCAATTTTGTATTAATTTTTCCTTCTGTCCTTTTTTGAGGATTACTTATCCTCTTCTCTTGTATTCTTTATTTATAAAAGTTTCTCGTTCTATATATATAAAAAAAAAATCTTTGGCTTGCATGTTTTTCATGTTCTAATCAGCAGATACAGAACTTTGTTTTGGTGTGAATTCTGGGTAGTACTTGATTAGAGACTTTATATGTTGATTTAAGGTTATGCATTTAACATTGGTTTAAATGATTTTTTCAATCTGCGACAATTAAAATCTTGGTTGCCTTTTATGGACAATTATCACAATTACATGGTAAAGGTGTTGTTGGATTGGATTTGAATGGTATATTTTGAAAACTAATTCTAAATTATGAATCATTTTACATATCTTGCATTTTATCTGGTTCACATTTTGGGCTTGCTCATCGCAGGTTGTCTTGGGCACATTGCTGGCTGCCTTGGTACCTGTTGTTGGATTTAATGCTGTATTGACTTCAGAACATTTTGCATCATTTCTGGTGAGTTCCCCCTCGTCCTTGCACAACAATGATTATAAGCTTAGATATTTGGCATTTTATAATTTACATTACTCCATGATAATTTAAGTTCTGAGTGCTCATCTTTGCCTTGCTGTAGTAATTCTTAATATAAAAGATAGTCATGGCCTGCATATAAATAATGTATTGTAATGTATAATTTATTAGTCATAGATTTATATCCTGCGTCTTGCAGACTTCAGAATGTATAACACTTGCAAAACCCCTATTAAGTGATTAAAGCCAATTTATATAAGGTATTGTAATTTGTAATTGCTATTCATTTTTAAAAGTGTATTGACTACTCATAATTTTATGCTGATTATGTACTCAGTTGAAGTTTGAGCATGATTTAACTCGCTTGAGCACAATTGATGCATATAAAATGAAGTACTAATGAATCATATTACTTGTTTGGCAACCATGATGCTTCCTCTTTTTCTTTATTTGAAACCTTATTTTGTTTTGTCTTCATCAGGTTTTCATTATCATCCATGTGGTAGCTCTTGTATACTTCATAAAAGGGATTCTTTCCCCAAAAATATTCCAAGTTGCTGTGACGCTAGTTCTAACTTTTGGCTTGTGAGCATCCTTCCCTATGGTTAATCAAATGTCCATAATACCATTGCGAGAAGCAGAACTGATCCCATGCTTGTGTATTATTTTTCAGGGCAGTATGTTGTGCTGTGATAGCAGTACTCATAGCAGTGGTAGCTTCCAGCCCAACAAAGGGATGGAGCGGAAGAAGTTTAAGTCTATTAGACCCGTGAGGGCCTTGTTCTCAACCTAATTTATTTGTTTTTTTTCCTAAAATACTATTATTGATGAAAATGGGTTACCATCGTTAGGGGACCATGACAGAGTTGTCTTCTTATTTTTTTTGCTTAAAAATCTGAGTCTTTGCTATTGGTACATGTTGGTCCATGAAATTTATTAGTTTTTGAACTTTTACCAAGCATGACCAAAGGAAGAGTCTTTCGATTTAACTTCTCAATTTATAATATTGTGCAAAATTTATGTTCTTATAAATTGACTTTCCAGTTCTCTGTTATTTTAAAAATTGTATGCTTTCTGGCAGTACATATGCAAGCAAGTATATACCAATCATTGCAAGTGTTAGTGAGCACCAACCACCTACATGGCCTTCTTACTTTATGGACATCAATGTCTTGGCATTTCTTGTTCCATCTGGCATTATTGTAAGTTTGAATACTTCTGAAGGAATTTTTCTATTTCTTTTGCTCTTCCTTATATAGAGCTATATATATGAATAATGTCATCTTGGTTATTACCTCCTGTAGGCATGCTTTTCACCTTTATCTGATGCAAGCTCTTTCGTGGTACTTTATATTGTGACATCAGTTTATTTTTCTGGGGTCATGGTAAGAATAATCTTGGAATTGTATTCACCATGTTTTTAATTTTTTTTTTCCCTATCATTTCATTGAGGTGATTGTTGTCTTTTCCAATTTTAGGTTCGCCTAATGCTTGTACTTGCTCCAGCAGCATGTATCATGTCTGGGATTGCTCTTTCTCAAGCTTTTGATGTTTTCACACGATCAATTAAGTTCCAGTTACCATTCTTGTCTGGTCAATCTGATGCTGATGTAAGCATTTGTTCTTTAACCAGCGTTACTTTGCATTATTCTGATCACTTCATGAGATCACCTGGTTCATATTGTGTTTTTGACAATCAAGGCAGGGGATTCCAATTCTGATAGTGTTGCAGCACCAAACAATGTGGTGAAGACTGATAAAAGTGATGACATCTCAAAAGAACGGACCACAAAAAAGAGCAAGAAGAAGGAAAAGGACCCTGTGGAGAAGCCTGTTAGTAAATCAAAAGTTAAGAAGAGGCTTGTGGTTTTGCCTCTGGAGGCATCCATCATTGCTATTCTCTTACTTGTGTTGTTAGGTGCCTTCTATGTGGTAATTCAACAAATTTTTTTATCTTATTTCATGTGATTTCAGAAGTCTGACATCATTTGGCTGAAGTTTATTAAAGTTTTTCAAATCACTGGATCCTTCCAAAAATGTGTTAATTGTCAGTTATTTTGTATGGATATGTACTTGATGCATTTTTTTTTTCTCTCCATCTAGAATTTATTTCTATTTCTTTTATATTTCTATTGTACCGCTTTGGAATCGAATGCAACCATTCGATATAAATATGTTCCTCAAGTTTCTGCTTGTTAAATATTTGTATAATTGTGGTGGTTAATACTCAATAGGAAACTTGATTGATGTATTATAAGCTCTCATGTTTTCATATCAACTTTCTTAATGTGAGTGCCTTCTCATCCCTTGCTGTATGTTCTGTTATATGAAAATGACCTCATTGTCATGATCTCTTTTGTAGGTTCATAGTGTATGGGCAGCAGCAGAAGCTTATTCAGCGCCTTCTATTGTTTTAACATCACATTCACATGATGGTCTTCATGTTTTTGATGATTTTAGGGAGGCATATGCTTGGTTGCGTCATAATACCGAAGTGGATGATAAAGTGAGTTCCACTTGCCCAAATGTTTGAGCTTGTACCTATGTATGCTTTTATATTTAACAAATTATTGGGAAAAACTACCTTGGTCTTTGTTTATTTTTTTATTTTTTGCAAGCAAGTCTATATTGACCTTTGGGGTTTCTGATGATGAAAATAGGCATATTTCAGTAGCTTTATATTATGGATGTGAAATTAATAAGATTTACGGTTAGTTATCTTACCCGTATGAATGCTAGATCCCCTAGTGCTTTCTATGATCAGAGGATAATTTCATCTGGATAGAATTCAGAGTCACATACTACGCAGTTTTTTCTGCCATTAATTCTCGTCTATTTCTTATTAATGTCAAGACATATTGATACTTAGGTAAAATACCTTTTAGGTTGCATCTTGGTGGGACTATGGATACCAAACAACTGCCATGGCTAACCGAACTGTCATTGTTGACAATAATACCTGGAATAATACTCATATTGCCACTGTTGGTACTGCCATGTCTTCTCCAGAGAAGGCAGCTTGGGAGATCTTCCACTCCTTGGATGTAAAATATGTTCTTGTTGTCTTTGGAGGTCAGCTTTCTATTCTGTCCTCTTACTTGAGACTATTTCAGTCAAGTTACACTATCCTGATTTGTTGCTTTGCATATAGGACTAGTTGGCTACCCCAGTGATGATATTAATAAGTTCTTGTGGATGGTTCGCATTGGAGGAGGTGTCTTTCCTCACATAAGGGAACCTGATTACTTAGTAAGTTACTTTGGAGCAACATGGGTTGTTCTAGCCAGCATCTAGCAAAATAGATGACACAGTCACTTCTTTTATCATTCTGGTTGTGATTAGTTTTGGCTGTTAATGGCTCTGTTCTATTTTCTTGTTCTTCTATTGAAAAGAGGGATGGTCAGTATCGGATTGATTCTATGGCTACACCAACAATGCTAAACTGCCTCATGTATAAACTTTCATATTACAGGTCTGCTTTCTGGTGAATTTGGTTGTTTATATGTACTTTTTTGGGACTGTCTGGCTGCATAATTCCCACACCTCTTTTGGCTGATTATGCTATGCTACAGATTTGTGGAGGCAGATGGTAAAGGCTTCGACAGAGTTAGGCGAACAGAAATTGGGAAAAAATATTTTAAACTTACCCATTTTGAAGAGGTCAGTTTAGTTTCTGTTAACGTGCAGTGTTTTCTATTGGTCAAAACCCTGGAAAAGTGCCGAGGGTAAGAGGAAGGGTTGAGTTAAGTAATTAAAAAGTAGTCTATCAAAAACTTCACTTCGGCCTGTTTATAACAGGAATTGGCCTGTACCATGCATGATGTGCCCATAGGAAGGTCTCCGCCAATCTATATTTTCTGGCTCATCATCTATTTTTGTAGCTAGCACTGATTAGATAAAAAGATTGCTAAGCGTCTCTCTACAAAACATCAACTCACCTTTTTTTTTGGCCAGAAATCTGCTGACAATGATTGAAACACTTAAATATGGGAATAGTAAATAATTGCAGCAACCAGGTTGTTGACATTGACGGGACAACTGATGATTTTCATTCCCGTTGTTGGTCTTCTGATGTGAGCCTATGGCTTTTAATGCATCTAGGTGTTCACAACTCACCATTGGATGGTTCGAATATACAAGCTGAAACCTCCAAAGAACAGGATTCGAGGAAAGGTTAAAAAATCAAAATCGGTATGTTATATGGTTATTTATTTATGAACCTTAGATTTCATCTTATTTTGATTTTGAATCTGAATTCGCTTAACAGAGCCATAACTGTACTTTCTATCCTTGCTTTTGGCAGAAGGGAAGCTCAACAACTCGCTCGAAAAAAAGAGGGACAAGAAGAAACCCTTGGCATTGAAATATCTCAAACTAATTTTTCATTGTTTCCATATCTTTTTAAACCGGGGAACATGTTTATTAGTTCATCTTCCATATACACACACGGGCCAAGGAGAGATTTTTTTCCTGGGCAACTAGTGATTCTCTCGATCAATCAAAAATTTTGGAATCACATCTGTGCCAGCTACACACCTGATTTCATTCTCAAGATTAAAATGCCCAACAGCAAAATGAGTCACCGTCCATGTTAGCACATATTTCATGATTAAGACTTGGAAGATTCATAAGAAAAATAAAAGAAAGTAATTATTAAATACTAGGCTTATGTTGAAACCTAAAAATATATAATTGTGGATAAAATGTGTTTTATTCTTTGGTGTCTGGGATCAGCTTCGAGCAGAATTTATTTCTCCATCGCCAGACACCAAGCAATAGTTCCCCGAACTTAAATCCGATTTTTATTATAGTCAGTCCCAAAGGAAGAAGGAAATTGAAGATAAGATCATAGGAAGAGGTTGTGGACTGAAGTTTTTATAGCAAGTAAGTTCATACAACAATGTGTTATTGTTATAGCAAGTAAACTTACAACTGCATAGTGCAGCATGAAGTGCAATTCTCCCTCTTGGAATTGAAATAATAAAAGAGAGAAGTTAAAAATAAAGTAAAAGGGAAAAAAAAAAAAAGGAAATGGGTAATATATAAAGTATAAATTATGTTCATCTCCTTCAAAGTTTAATTTAATTATATTTATATTCTTTTATTTTCATATACATTTAATCTTTTTTTACATAAGAGATAAAAAAATTAAAAAATGAATATATATGAAAAAAAAAAGATTATTATATATTTTTAAAAAATAAAAAATACTAAATATAATTACATAAAACTCGAGAGTAATTATAATTTGCCAAAATATAGAAGAGGTGGGCGATCAAGTGAAGGCAGAAGTCGGAACTCTAAAGAAATATTGGAGGTCCCCAATTGTTCCGATAACACAAGCTGTAGAAGTGTGTCTGGTTCTCTCGAACTCAATTCACCTTAAGTTAAAGGCAGTGGAAGCCAAGGTGAAAGTTGCCGAATTAAGATATCCGTATTCATGTCAAAGTAGGCATAGTTTGAAAATAGAAGTCTGTGTTCCCTGCATATTATATAAAAGGAAATCCCGGTGATCATGGGGATTGATTAACTCTTTGGATAATCACAGGCTAAACATTAGATATGCTACTCTGATGAATTAGTTAGTGTTGTTGTCATAAAGTAGTGTGCTTCGGATGAAGGCGAAGCAAAAGCTTTGCCAAGCTATAGATGTTTTATACTCTCGTGGGTGTGCAACTTCTGAGGCATACACTCGTCTTGTGCTTGATTGTGTTCGGGCCAATGACGTTAAACAAGCCAAGAGATTACAGTCTCACATGGCCCTCCACCTTTTTCAACCTAATGACTCCTTCGTCCAAAACCAACTTCTCCATTTGTATGCTAAATCTGGGAAGCTTCAAGATGCTCAAAACCTGTTTGATAAAATGCCCAAAAGAGATATTTATTCTTGGAATGCCATGCTTTCAGCTTATGTAAAGGTGGGTTTGGTAGAGGATTTGTGGGCAATTTTTGATCAAATGCCTTATCGTGATTCAGTTTCCTATAACACAATGATTGCAAGTTATGCTGGAAATGGGCATTCAAGCAAGGCATTGGAGCTTCTTGTGAGAATGCAAAAAGAAGGGTTTGAACCTACGGAATACACCTATGTAAGTTCATTGCAGGCGTGCTCTCAGTTATTGGATTTCAGGCATGGGAAAGAGATTCAAGGGAGGATAATCATCGGTAATTTGTTTAGAAATGTTTTTCTATGCAATGCTACCATTGATATGTATGCAAAGTGTGGTGACATCGACAGGGCAAGATGGATGTTTGACCAAATGGTAGATAGGAATGTTGTTTCATGGAATCTGATGATCAATGGGTATGTGAAAAAGGAGAATCCTGATGAGTGCATCCACTTGTTTGATGAGATGCTGTTATTGGGTTTAGAACCTGACCAAATTACAGTTTCAAATGTTCTCAGTGCTTACTTTCAGTGTGGACGTATTGATGATGCAAGGAAAATATTTAGTAAAATAACAAAAAAGGATAAAATTTGCTGGACAGCAATGATGGTCGGCTATGCACAAAATGGGAGAGAAGAGGATGCTTTGATGTTATTCAGTGATATGCTACAAGTAAATGTTAGGCCTGACAGTTTCACCATCTCAAGTGTGGTCAGCTCCTGTGCCAAGCTAGCTTCTTTACATCATGGTCAGCTTGTTCACGGAAGAGCCATTCTCATGGGCGTTGATGATAATATGCTAGTCTCAAGTGCTCTCGTGGATATGTACTGCAAATGTGGTGTTACTTCTGATGCTTGGATTATTTTCAAAACTATGCCTACTCGGAATTTGATTACTTGGAATGCCATGATTAGAGGTTATGCACAAAATGGGCAAATTTCGGAGGCCTTAGCCCTCTATGAAGGTATGTTGCAAGAAAACTTCAAGCCTGACAATATTACTTTCGTGGCCATCTTGTCTGCTTGTATCAATGCTGATATGGTCAAAGAAGGACAGGACTATTTTGATTCAATCAGTAAACATGGGATGACACCCACATTGGATCATTACGCATGTATGGTCACTCTCCTTGGTCGGTCAGGTTGCATCAATAAAGCAGTAGATCTGATAAAAGGTATGCCTGGCGAACCAAATTACCTCATTTGGTCCACCCTTCTATCTGTCTGTGCCATGAAGGGTGACATAGAGCATGCAGAGTTGGCAGCTAGGCATCTCTTTGAATTGGATCCATTCAGTGGAGGACCTTATATCATGCTTTCCAACATGTATGCTTCTTGCGGGAGATGGAAAGATGTAGCTATTGTAAGATCTCTAATGAAAAATAATAACGCAAAGAAGTTTGCTGCTTACAGTTGGATTGAGATTGAAAATGAAGTACACAGATTTGTTTCAGAAGATCGCTGTCATCCAGAAATGGAAGACATTTATGGTGAATTGAAAAGATTGATAATGAAATTGCAGGAAATTGGGTATAATCCAGATACAAACATTGTTCTACATGATGTTGGGGAGGAAGAAAAGTTCAGGTCCATCTCTTACCACAGTGAGAAACTTGCTCTTGCCTTTGCCTTAGTCAGAAATCCCCATGGAGTGGCACCAGTAAGAATCATGAAGAATATACGTGTTTGTGATGACTGTCATGCATTTATGAAATTTGCATCGGTGATTATTGGACGACCAATTATATTGAGAGATTCGAACAGGTTTCATCATTTCTTTGAAGGGAACTGCTCCTGCAAGGACTTCTGGTGAAGTCTTAGATAGCGATCTGCTGAGCTCTAAGCTATGTGTAACCAGTTCTGGAAGGATGAGTTTTAGAGGTTTAATGTGATAACATTGCAGTTCTTGAGACACCCTTGATGATAGAAGTTGCTCCACATGTGAGAAGGATAACTTTGCTTTTTGGAATAGATTGTGACAAAGAAATGCAACTTACTGGACCGACAATTGGACAAGTATAACTCGACAAAGCTAAACATTAAAAGAATAGGCAGCACCTTGGAAATAACAAAGGATCATCTAACTCTCAAAACCTGCAAAAGAAATGGCTGTAAATATTGTTTGGGTACTATTATTTATGTGAATGGATATTTGGTAACCAGGCATTGGGGGCAGAGGTAATTGCTTCTTCAGATAGCTAATGTATCAAGTCATTTTGATCTGATAGCCCCATTTTGGAAGAAGGGAGAGGGGTGATAATGTAATTTTCATATGTAGGCCGAATACATGTTGAAGGATCAAGAATTATGATGATACGCTTTGTTTGGGTTGAAGCTTCCTGATTTTAGTGTTCTATGCCTAAAAATAGTCAGACGTTTTCTTTTTTTTTTTTTCTTTTTTTCAACTTGAATCTGACTTTTAGTGAGGTCCTTGATACCAATCCTTCCATTCTTATTTCCTGTGCACCACTTACTGGCTTGCGAGTTACAACTGCTTGGGGGCTGTGATCCCCCTAGACACACTTATTCCTACCTGTTTAACTGTCATTTTTCCAGAGCTTTTGAAGTTTCTTTAGATTCCCTCAAGGCAGGTTGCTGTACTGCATAGCAATACTGACCAATAAGAAAAGCAGGCTTCTTGTAAAGATTCCTTGTGAACAAGAGTGAAGGTTTAGATATTTTGCACTTGGGAATAGGTATATTTATTTTATACATTGCATAATAAGAAACATTAGAAGGTCAGGCAGATCTTTGAATTGAACAGAGAATTATGGCATACTCATAATTTGCGGGAAATTTGAGGGTTCAAGTATATTGCGGAGTATTGTCTGCATGTGAGTCAATATTTGGTGACAGGACACATGTGGATGACTGCGTAGCAGTTAGGATGCGTTTCCATACTTTGTGGAATGCTTTGGTTTGCTGTACAATGATTTTCTTGTTCAGGCTGTAAAGCGTTGGAAGATAATATCTGTGTACATCAGCTCAGGTTCCAATTTTTGGCAACTTACTCTCTTACTACGACTTTTCTTTGCATTTAGAAATAATTGTTTGCATATATACTATTTTGTTTTATTGTAGCTGGGATTAGGCTCGAGAGGAAGTTCAATTGAAAATACCAGCTACTATATCGGCATATATATCTGGGTTCTGGAACATTTGTGCCCTAAGTTGATATAAAATAAGTTATTTTAGGTCTGTGAAAGAAAAGAAAAGAGAGGGACGGAGATTAATCCTAATGGAAGTACTATGTTATGGGAATGAGAATGGAAATAGAATAGAATAATTATTTTATAATTATATGTAGTACTGTCAAGAATAAAATCAACATTCCATTCCACTTTTATATTTGGTATAACAAATATTGTAGGAATGAAATAAAAAAGAAATAGTCAATTATCATAATATCTTTATAACAAAAAATAATAAAATATTTAGCTAAAAACAATAAAAAAAATATAAGACTTCAATTTTTCAATTTATATTGCATTTTATTCTAATTTTTTATTCTTTAAATATGTTAGTATTCTTTTCATAATTTTAACTCATTTTATATTAATAAATAAATTTTAATTCATTAATTTTTATTTATATTAAATAATATTATATAATAAATAATATTTGTTTTGTAACAAATATAAAATATTTTAATTTAAATTTTATTATTAAAAATATAATTATCAGAATATTTTTATCATCAAAATATTAAAAAAATAATATTATTTTATTATTTATTAACATAAAAATAATTTTAAAATATATGAAAGATGGACATCGTTTGATAGTTTGTTACAACCCCAAACTATTCCTTGTCTTAAATAAAATCACGGACAGTGCTCTGTATTTGGGTTGGGGTTGAAGTATAGCCCAAATGAAGACTTAAGAGTCTATTTTATTTCCATTTGGATTGAACCATCAAATAAAGTAGATCGTCTGTAAAAAAAGTTTGTGTCTTGAATGTTATTTGAGGTAATCATTACATAAATAAATCTTCTTATATGTTCAATAGGTTAAGTTGTTTATTCTTAATTACTTCTTTCTTATTGAAAATAATCATTGTAAGGGTTTAGTTCTAAATATTTTGTTTTATGTATATGTATGTATGATCAATACTCGGAATAAAACTCTTGAATTAGACTATTACAAGTTTATTGAATTTGATCTAAATATTTTGTTTATTCAGTTCTAAAATTATCTTTTTATGCCATTGTGGAAAAAATATCATGTGCTGAAAAGATTATTGTCAAAATGATTTTTTTTCAAATATTTAAAACAGTTCATATACCTGTGAAGTAGTAGTAATAATAACCACTATCCATGTTACTACTATTAACGTAATGTAACATAATCTGTTCTTTCTAGCAAAGCATCTTGATGTAAGAGTGTGTATTTTTCTTTTTAACTGAAACTCTTTAGATTTTACAATTTTTTTTTTTTTTTGCATTTTTGTGAATAGATTTATAAAATTTTATATACTTATTATACACAAAATCTATAAAATTTACAAGATTTTTGAAAAAACCAAAAATCAAATAATGTGGCATTAAAATGGTCTTCACTCCTTTTGTATTCCATTGAAATCTGCAACAACAAAAACGAAGCTTTTCAAGAACAGCAAGATTCATAGCTTGACCAATATGGAGCAATGATAATGATAATACCTAAATGGTGGGGAAGATGGAAATCAGCAAAACAAGCTTCAGACAGAAGAACCACAGCATCTAGATGCTGTCCAAATTGAAATGCAACCCAAACACACGTGCGCAATTTATAACGCGTGCGGTGCATGTGCTAAAGGGGGCATCATCTTTAGTAGAGTAGCCGCAAATCCTTGAAGAAATCCTTGTGTCCCTACATATCTCCTCATTGTACAGTCAAAGCACCGCCCCACCAGATGATGCCACCTGTATGGTCAACTATTGGTCAGACTTTTGACTGTCTACGTCTCACCTTTAAATCCTAACCTTGACGTTACTATGATCATCCTACGGCTTATACTGCATCAAAGTGTTGGCTTTGGACTCACGTCGGCATAATAATGTGATTAGTGGAGGTGTGGGCCCACCTGTCACATCATGACAGGTGAGGGTGTATCTTGTCTTGGTGTACCTGTCCGTGTAATGGGATTTTGCTTTATTGAAAATTTGATGTGGAACCCACGTGAGTTAACTCGCTTGTCGGCCTAAATTGTAAAAGCTGAACCGATATGATATGCATGTAACAGTGAGACGAACGATTAACGTTTCCAAAATCTGATTTTTGTTGGTTTATAGAAAAACACTTTGTCTGATATTTTCTTCCACAATAATTGAATGTAAATCTCTACGAGGGACTGACATCTTCCAATGGAGGCCATTAGTTTTTTTTTTTTTTTTAAATATTTTTTAGGGACATGTGCAGCTCTCAATGCATATTACAAATGAAAAAAATCAATTTCTTTTTGCAGCATTAATTATTTTGGAAAATGCATGTACAAAATTTATAATTTAATTTCACTTATCTTTGAGGGGTTTTATTTGATCAAATTACAATTTACTGGAATTCATCTGTAACCGTGGGGCGGTTAAATGTTTTTGAGTAATGAGATGATGCGGGACAGTGGGAGTGATATGACCCTAATAGCAATTGGTGAGCTTTAATTATGTTTGTGGCTGATGTAATCGTCATTATAGAAATCAATGTCTAACTTAAATTACGAAAGCATTATCTCTGACTAAAACCATCAATACACAAACAAATCCAATCAATCGCCACTACACAAAAGATGTAAAGCCAAACTAAGATTTGCTATCCTGAAAATTAATTTTTAACCTATTTTTTTATTTTTACTATCCACTCATATTCTCTGTAAATGGGTGGATTTCAAAATTTTAAATTTTAATAATTTATAAAAAGATTGTAAATATATATATATATATATAGAGAAGAATGGATATAGCATTATTATTTTGCCCGCGTCTATTATCATTTTTATAATAAAACCACATGAATTAACTTTGAGTTTAAGATGTGAACATATAATTAGGCACGAATTATAAGTGTAATCGATGTAATTATAAAACTATCTTTTAAAATAAAACCTGAGATTCTTTTAACTCCTAAATTAAACGTAAATAACATATATTAATTTGCTTAACGAGATAAATTAGTATAATATGAGACAAATACCGACTAACTACTGCATCACTTTCCAATGGGAAAATAGCATAACTAGCACGTTAGAGAAATATATGACGAGGCAAAAGGGCAATTGACTCTAACTAGCGGTAACCAATTTCACAGGTATGTGTTGCCAAGTTTTATCGTAACTTAAATTGGGTATGACATTGAAATTTGAAGAATTATGTATAAATAAAATACAAATCTAATTATATTATATGACATATATATTTAAAAATAAAAATTAATTATTAATATATATATTTATAATTCAATAAAATATATAAATATGAATTTTTATTTTTATATTTTTTAAATAAAGAAATGGAAAAAAAAAACGAAAAAAAGAGAAAGAGAAGATGCATAAATTTTATTTCCTTATATGTCAAAATTCCTATTATCCAAATGAAGCAATCACTGGAACATTTATGATGAGAATTGGGACCTTTCCTTAATGAGACAAACTAGATCAACAATTTATCATTATAGAAGACCCAGAAACAAAGATTACAAAATAAATATTCACATAGATGTAAATGTCATAACAAAGTTCAATAATAATATAATCACATTTTGAATCAATAAAAAATACATTGTGTTATTTGATATTTAATAATTTAAGTCCATGATTAATTATTACTTATACTAATCCACACTAAAATTTTAATAGTTTCTCTTACTTTGACAACATAAGTTAATAAACGATATATTGAATTATAATATACTATAATAAATAATGTCAAAAGACAAAAATTGATACTATTACAATTATAAGTCTAAAATTGAGATCAACCCTCAACATATATATTATTATATCTAATAAGAATGCTAAAAACACAAAGTGAATACATAAAGGTGAACAAATGTAAATCTCAACTTTATGATTCTGCTCAATATACTAAATAAGATTTAATCAATAATTTTAACATAATAAATGAAATATGGTTTAAATATCTTTGGATGCCAAATATAATAAAATATGTGTATTCAACAAATGCCTTTGTCACGTCCCGCCTAAAGGGTTCATGTCCGGCATAGAAGGTCACCCGTAGGAAATCTCCTACAAGCCTGAGTATGCATATTGATCCATAAATATACATCTATTTCTGTCAAAAATTCAGTAGAGTTTCCCCTATAATCTGGATGCCCAGACTTAAGGCCTTATTATAGAACAAGGGCAACACGCTCATCAAAACCTGTATAATAAATAAACAGACACATAGTAGCCCAAGCTAAACAACAACAACCTACTAGGTATTCAGGACTCAATTACAAACATAATACAATAAATATTCCTTTTTAATAGCAAAGTCACGACATCAATTTATACAAGGTTTTCATAGACAAACAATATGGGCTATATGCCCAACAAAGCAAACGCAGCAGCAAATTAAATACGTAGTGGCCCAAATTAGACATTCATCCTACTGGTCATTGGAAACACAAACTAACACGTAATTATTATTATTATACTAATTGTTGTTTGTATACGTTTACTGTTTTATTCCCTTTTTTCTTTCTATTTAAGGAGTTTCAAATATTTAGTGAGCGAGTAGTCCCATTACAGACTGAAATTTAATTTACAATTTGATTATATGAAATCCATCAGAAAGACATGTATTTTTTAAACTAAATACTTTTTGCCAAACAAA
>JANHAO010015817.1:0-14659 GCA_026873985.1 Saraca asoca | reverse complement strand
TAGAGATAATACATCCATATTGTTGATTAATGAAATAATTGTGCATTGATATTGTGTTAGTGTTGCATGGTAAGGCTTGTAGGGAGTTTCCTGAAGGAAAGGGATTCCTGATGGTGACCTTCTATGTTGGTCACGGGCTTGGGAATTGGGTCACGACATGAACTACTCTACACTTAACCCCTTTTTGAGTAAATGTGAGGCAGCCATCAAAAGATAGGCTAGGAGGAGGTTGAGGCAGCATAAACATCAGGGAATGTCAACTGAGAGGTGCTGAAGGGCACCGATTTTCATAAAAATGGCTATGAGGGCCATGATACAAGAGTTTATCAACTCTAAAATGTTGGCATTAGAGAGTCCAAACATAAGAAGAGTCATGAGGACCACGGTGCTATAGAAGCATCAACTTTGTAGGTGACGTGATGGTCGAGTTGCCAGATGGTATAAACTCAGAGAGGGTCAAAGGATCCGATCGAGGGGTGTAGCGAAATGCAAGGGATTGTCAAATCCAACACATACAACCTTGGAACCAAGAGATCAATCTTGTGTCTCATATCAATTTACGGGACATTAGATATGTGGCATCTCTAGTAGTAGGGTCTTGAACATTAAGCATGCGCACAAGCTACAGAGATAGCAAACCAAGAACTATGGAGGTAGCGAGTTAAATTGAGAGCTATAGAGGTAATGAGTTAAATCGATAGCTATAGAGGTAGCAAGTCGAAGCGAGAGCTGTGCAGGGACAGTATGCATGCAAGTTGTACAGGTAGTAAGACGAGTACAAGTTACAGAGGCAACAAAATTTCAAGTTTCGTAGGAAGCTCATCAAAAGTCTGCAGAGGCAACAAAACTCTCGAGTTTTAGAGAAAGCTCACCCCCAAGTCTGTGGAGGCAAGAAAGTTCTCAAGTTTCAAAGAAAGCTCATTGATGTTTATGGAGGTAGCAAAACTTTCAAGCTTTAAAGGAAATTCGTTCAAATCTATAGAGCTAGAGCTAGCATTATTTTTTGATGGAGCCAACTTAAAGAGACAAGCTGAAAGGAAGTCGAGGGAAGAGCTGATGAGCAATAGACTGAAAACTGTCTTGATGTTGTATCAGGTTAAAGGCGCCATTTTTTCAAAAGTCCTTGAGTGACGTTGGATCAAAAAGACAAGCTAGGGGAAATCGAGGGAGTAGCTTTGTGGAGCTGGTTGTCAACCCTCGTGAAGAGTTTAAGGGAGTAGCTCGAGAGGAGTCGACTGAAGAACTTCATGGGAGCTTTGTCAAATTGAGATGTTAATGAAGACATTGACATTTTCTTAAGTGGGTGAGAATGTCACAAGTTAGCCTTGTGAATGATTTAAGGGGCAAATGTGCTTGGTTTCATATGAAACCTTATGAAAAAATCAAGCATTATATGAAAGCCTTGTGGCTCAAATTTGGGAGCAACTTGACTTGTATACTATTTTTCAATTTTTCCTCGTTTTGTGGGTATTTTTGTAATTTTGATAGGGTTTTCTTGTCCAGTACGAGCTAAAAAGCACATGGTCATGTTTCTTGTATTTTTATTTTCGCGTCCATATAAAATGATGCAAAATCTCAATTCGAAGTTATAAAGAAAGGTTTTATATTAACTCATGAAAAGTATGTCTACTCTTGCCGCTTAGCCTTGGCTCAAAATGCTTTTTAGGGGAAAAGTGCCGGTAACTTGTTAGGTGCTTGGTCGGCAACACCTTGGGGCCTTGTCAAGTGTTCATTCTAGGGTAGGGGTGTTAAATGGATGGACTGGGACAGACCAGACTAAAATTCGCATGGATCGGGCCTAAACGGGGCTCGATCCGTTTAGGCCCGTATTTTTTGATCCGTTTAGGCCTGCGGACCGACCCGTATCCGTGCGGATTTGGTTGGCTTGGACTTGGCCTGTTTAGGCCCATTTTAAACAGGCCTAATTTTAATAAGTCTAACTCGTTCCAAATCTGCGGACCGGTCCGCTTGGCCCGCGGGCCAGCAGTCCATTTAACACCCCTATTCTGGGCTCGTTGGCATTTAGTCTAGGGATTTAAAGGAGTGTGTTGGCTTAAAACCTCCCCTACACACTCTAATCTATGTAACAAGGTATATATTAATAAAATAAAGTTGTCCCTCTATTCATTTGATTGTCCCTTTATTTTTGCCCACTACACACTAGAGGCTACTTATATGAGATGTTCTTGAGGCTCAGTTATTTGATTGCTTTGATTTACTTACTTATATTACCTTCGAATATATTGTGCATATTCCATAATGCCTTGAATATTTATCCAAGTAGGGTTTTAGTTGTTAGAGGGCTGGCATGTCGGCCAATAGTGGTAACATGCACTATAAAGTTTCGGTTATAGAGCTACTAGCCCTGTGATACAATGGCAAGGTTTATAACATGCTTAGTTTTGGATGAAACTTGATGAGAAAATCAAGCATAAAGAGAAGGTCTTGTAGTCCTAATTTGGGTGCAAATGCACTTGTGTATTATTTTTCCTAATTTTTTCGTTTTGGGAGTATTTGTGTCATTTTAGCATAAGTCATTTGTCCGGTGAGTAGAAAAGCACATGGTTGTGATTTTTACATTTTTATCTTTGTGTCTAAACTCTTCAAGTTAGGAGAAACACTCTTATGTTAACTAAAAAAAAATTATGAGTACTTGTGTTATTAAGATTTTGGTTTGGAATGCTTTTTAGGGGTGCATTTGGTGACCTAGGTGGGCACTGTGATATGTGCTAATGATCAGAGTGTAAAGGCTTAGAGACTCCTCCTACACAGTCAAAACTATGTAATGAGGCATATATTAATAAATTATTTGAAAAAGTCACTTCTCAATATACACTGAAGGCTTTTTGTGTGGTACATTCTTTGAGACTCAGTATGTGTAAATGCTTTGACTACACACTCATATTTACTTGTGGATATGTTGCATATGAGATTTTGGTTGTGTGGATGAAAAAATCCACAATAGCCTATTTATTTATCTAAATATGATTTAAATTTATTGAAAAATTGATATATTGACTAAGAGTTAGTGATATACGTTGCATGACTTTGACGAGTTAGTGATATACGTTGCATGACTTTGACTAAAGAGCTACTAGTCTATGACAATAAGTCAAGGAATTCCTTTGCACACTATGTTGGGGAATCAAAGTTTGAGGTGGATCATTATAATATAACAAGGTGGTGGATCTTTCGTCACATACAAGCACGTGTATAGATTGAGACTTTACTAAAGTCCCATGCAAGTATGCTATAGCTGTCATTCAACAAATTGGCTCATCTGAAGCTATGTGTACCAGTGGTTCAAAACAGGCAAGTACAAGGAGACCTATTCATTTTTAATATCCCCTATTCTAGGTTTAGTAGATTGAGAATGCATCAAACATGGACATGTGCTTCCTCCATACTATAAGAAACTTACTGGAAGACAAAAAAAAAAAAAGGAATAAGCAACCAGATCCCTAAGTCAACTACTAGGGTGGAGAAGAAAGGTGGATTCATTACTTGTAACAAGTGCCTGCAAGTTGGCCACAATGCTAGGACTTGCAAACGTGAGATCCACAAGAATAGCAAGATCATGCAAGGAATGAAAGGAAAGGAGGAAATATATCTAACACTAACAAATTAAAAAGTTGTTTACTAGTTTTACACTTATTCAAGTGTTTATGACATTGATTTTGATTTCTTTTCTGGATTAGGTGAAAAAATCCAAAGCCACCACCATAGTAGGGTATGCTACAGCACCTAAGGCAATTAGTTGCACACCAGGAGTACCACCATCAATAGAAAATAGCTAAATTGCCCCCACAGTCAAAGGAAAGGGTGGGAAGGCAACAAAGGTTAAGGAAATGGCCACTTTAGCAAATTATGATTGAAATTTGCGACAATCAGTTTCTGGTTTTTGTTGTTTATAACAATGTAAAGGGCAACATATCAATTACACTACGAATTTTGATTTTTGCTGGGGAATCATATTTATATTGGGTTGGAATTCTAGTCTAAGTCATTTGCCATGTATTCTCCATAAAACTCTTACATTTGTATTTAGAATTTGAAATTTTTTTAAATTTGATTGCTTACTGTGATGAAGTTTAGGTCTTATTCCTTTTAGAAGCAATTATAGTTCATGTCAATTACAGGTTTCAATTATATTCATAGTGATATGATAAACTTGAAGTTATTCACTATGTTCTTAGATATTTTTTCCCATCTTTGTTCTCTAAATCCACATCTTGATGTACACAATCATGAGATTCATCATCTTATGCTTTACTAGTATACCAATTCAAGGTAAGTGCCTCTGTGCTTGCTTCTAAAGCTCATGGTAAAAGATAAATGTGAGTGCAGTTTATGGCAATTAAGCTGAGTTTCTGAAATGACCTGTAGAAAAATTGCAGAAACATAGTTTCACTTTGTTGACCATTATGGAACACTTCTCACTTCAAATATAACAAGTGTCTGAAATAAGCCCATCTTTATATGTAGTAGAGTTAAGGAAATCTTATGGAGATGATTCTATATATAGACAGGTAGAAGTGAGTGTGGATGGGTCAAACTTCTCCTAAGTTTTGCCTCTTGGTTTATGCTTTTGTTTGCTCTTCATATTCAAATTTGATCCTACTTATGTCCCAAAATTATATTCACTCGCATGGAAATGATACAAGGAACCAAGAAGCATGGTTACTATGATGAACTAGTAGTCCCCATAATAGAGAACACAGCCTACAAATATGAGCTTACGGAATCTCTTGCAAAAGTTGTCTGTTTCATTTTGACTAGTCAAAATTTTAACTTGGCTTTCTGATTCTGTGTTACGAGTTTATACAATGGTGGAGTGGTGTTCATTACTTGTTTCAAGGGATATTGTTGCATGCATCATCCCCTCTCTTTTCATAATGGTTATTTGATGGTTCTACATACACATGATAATGTTAACATATAGTTGATAGGATGCTGGACATATGTGGCAACCAGCGATTGTTGTGCCTTGTAGTTTCGGTTAATTTATCCTTCTAGTTAAAAAAATTGCAGGAAAATATTTAGCGCCATAAATAGTGTAGTAGCAAGGAACAATTTCACATGAAACTTGAAAAGGTCATTCCTGATATGGTGACTTATGGCTGTGTTGTTGATTGCTACTTGGACAGAAGACATGGAAAAAATCTAGGATTTGTTTTAAGTAAATTGAATTCGAATGATTGTCCACAAGTATTAACTGATCCGCTTGTGTTGTAGGTAAAGAGGACTTCCACTCTAGCTCAAAAGCCTTTATGAAGTTCAAAACATTCGGGAAATGGGCTTGCAAGGATCTAATATTAAAATACCTTAAGAAAAATGACCAGAGGAACCAGATATTTTGGAACTACTGACTAATGGCAAGACAGATGATCTAGTCCACTAAACTTCTGGCCAGTTTAGTTACCTTAAAAAAATATGTGGCTGAAATTTGGGATCAGTACAGACTAAATATCTTGTTCAATTGTGACAAAATCTGATTTCTTGAGATGTATGTGTTCTTGGCTCCAATCTGTGCTGGTCTGCACTAAGTAGTTAGTTGTTGACTTATTAAGTCAATTATCATAATTTGAAACCAACATTTGCTTAGCTTGATGGTTTTTTCTAGGCTGAAGTGCCAAGATAGATGCACTCTACGATGTTTTAAACAGTCACATTATCATCAGTTTAAATGAAAGCTCAGATGCATCCAAGCATGAAGAAAGCAGGGAGGAACAGATAATAGCTAATAAATATAAACTTCTTAGCAAGTTGCATTGTTTCCTCTAAATGTGGAATGACATGCATTATATCCACACCTCATTTTTATAGTATAATTCCAACATTATACCACACGAACTAGCCCTTCTCATGGCAGACTGTCATTGTTCTCTTTCACAAGAAACGTGAATAATACTTGTGCTGTTAGGGGCTTTGCATGAACTACCCCATAAGTCACCAAATTAGGAAAATATTTAGCTTCTAGTTTTTTAAGGGTCACATGACCCTCTTCCGTTTCCAAAATATCTGTCCCACTTTTCAAAATACTTCTAAGGGGTGAATTGTACAATTTTAAACTTCAGAAGGTAATGTGTCCCAAAAGGCAAACTTTACAGGGGTAAAATATATTTTCCTCTAAAAATTACTAAAATGTCTTCCCTACTTGGATTGATATAAAAAAGAGATGCTGAACTTTTTGTCTAATTGAAAGAGTGGAGAATGATAAGGCCTGGTTGAAACTGTTTTTATTTTATCATTTTTAAAAATAATTTTTTTAAAATAAAAAAATAAAAAAATTATTTGAATATAAATTTTGAAAATAAATATTTTCTTTATTTTTGAAGATAAAAAAAATACATTTAATATTATTTACATATTTGTCATTAATGAAAACAGATATTCTTTTTATTTTTAAAAAAAATTTAAAAATAATTCTATACAAAAATAAAGGGAAAATACTATTTTAATATTTCCTGAAAACGTTTATTTCAATTACATTTTTAGAAAATAATTTTTAAAAAATAACTTTTAAAAATAGGCTGTCAAATAGATTTTTTTGTTTTTGTAGAATAAAAAAAAAAAAAACTGTTTTTAAAAATAAAATAGCTTCTCAATCAGCCCCATAACCTCCACATAAAGGAGTGGAGGTTAGCAATTCGCATATATATATATAAAACAATTATTCCTGAAAAAATTGGGTACTTTTAAAATAATATATGCTAAAATGTTATTAACTTGTTAAATATGCATACTAAGTGAGTATGACAGGCTTAACTCTTAACTAACATACTTCTAATACATATCACAAGGCTCTATGCAGAACCATTAAATTAAAACTTGGCCGAAAATGGCTTGTTTTATCATCAAATCAGTAACACTTTTAAGTTGCCATGGCAAGGAAGCTCAATATTCTTCAATAAAGAGACTATCAAATAATTAGCTTGTAAAGGAAGAGAGGAAAAGGAGAAAACGAGCTTAGGTTTCATGTGCACCTCTATAATCTCCCAACGGGAGAAAGCAGTGGCTTTGTAAACTGTTCAGACTTGAAAATATTCCTAAAAAAAAAAAATCAACCACTGACAACATTCATTTAACAACAATGCAGGACGCATACTAGCAGGTACATTGGTTATCAGAGTCGTCACTTGCACTGCAGGCTTCTTAGAGAAGTGAGACAGCGTACTTGAATTCATCACATGGAGCTATGTCTTCACATTATTATGTCCAGTCTGAACCAAGAGTATAGAGAAGATATTTAAAGAATTAGCTATCTTTCTCTAAGGCAGTTCATCTCTTTAAACTGAAGTTGTCACCCAAACTCGTTAAATGCAACAGAAAACGTCATGTCAATGAGTATAGAAAATCTATTGATCTTAAAATGGCATTCCTCTTATTAATCTATTTAGTTATTTATTTGATTAGTAGCAGGGAATAAGAGATGGTGACTTCTAATAATGTAGAAATCACAGCAAAGTTAAATATCACTTCACGCAGTCAAATATTTCTTGAAGGGATTAGGTGGGAGAACTAACCTTGACACATGTAGGAGGAGCTTCTACTTGACTAGCAACCATGCTGGAAAGAGGGGTGGGCGGCACTGGACGAACATCACAAATCAGCTGCCTGCTTTCTATATCAGGAGACTGCCCAATGTCATTTTCTTGGAGAGTCTTCCCTTCTAAGGGGAAGCTTGAACTGAGAATGGGAGGAGAAACTGATGCCCGTTTTGAGGTAAGATCAAGGCGTTCAATCATCCGTGCAACACCAGCAATGCCTGCATTCATCTCACGCTGAACACCCTTACTCAGCTCTTTCACTGTGGCATTACGAGCAAGTAACTTCTCTTTAAGGCCACGTGTACCTCTTGAAATTGATTCCTTATATCTGATACAAGATGTCCATGCATATTAGTGGTGAAGGAAGGATGATAGTAATATCATAATATGCTTCTATCAGGGGGGGGGGGGAATCATAATATGCAAGAATACACATACTGATATGCTTACCTGGCTGAAGCAGCAGAAAATTTCGATTTGATGGACTCAGGAATGGAGAACATCTCAGAAGTGTTTTCTTCCCTCACACTCTCAGGTGGGGGCTGGCTATAAAGAACTCTGAACATGACACAGGAAATAGTAAACATGAAAAATATTGAGTGGATGCTCTAACACAGACATGAGCTTACTGATAAATATTTCAAACCACAACTTTATATCAAGAGTTTGATAGAATCAGTACCTGGGTTTGAGGGGAATGTCATTCTCAGGAGTAGTATTTCTTATAACTACATCAACAGGGGAAACAGCAGATGGTGGAGGCTGAATGCCAGCTGCAGATGGCACAACAGATGTAGGGGAACTCCCACCAGATGCAGAAATTGTAAGTGTTGGCTGTACCCCAGACTCACGTGCAGAAGAGTTAGAAAGAAGAAATTCCGATGGACCTGTGCCAGGTGATCTTTGCCTTTCCATTGTGCGAAAATAATGGGCTCTACTTGCAGCAGAAACTAAGTGCTGCATAATTTGTTCATCAAAATCAGAGTCACCATCTGAGCAAGAATCATCCTGCAGTATATTATTCCACTCGTGAATAAAAAATCTCATATAATTTCCTCTAGTCAATGAAGTAGTAAACCAACTGATGCAAATATATATCAACAAGATAAAACAATTCCATAAAACTTTCATCTTCTAGATATAGAACTCACATCAAGTTGTTCAAGAGGGTTGCGAGAATTGGAGAATCCAGATGAACGTACGTTTCGGGATCTTAAGTGCCTTTCAGCCTCCACTGCTTTTAGAAGCTCTTGGCTGCTAAATACATTGTTGATTATGAAAATTATGTACTAAAATCACACAAGGCATGAATCAGGGCGGTGGTAAAAAGTTTACAAAGAAAAAGAATATACCTAGAAGGGTCTTTCAAGACAAGTAACTGCCAACATATAGGGCACTCTTTGCTTCTCTGTGACCTATAGATTATTAAATAAAAGAGTATGTTAGAAGCAGCCAATATGCTTATTTCTCCCAAAGGATTGAACATAATCTGTCACTGGAAAATGAGGCCTACCATTCAAGAATACAATGCAGATGGTACTCATGTTTGCAACTGGTAATCTGAAGTTTGAAAAAGAGAAAAAAAAAAATATCAACACTCCATTCCATTAAATTTAGACATTTATATCTAGAGAATGCAACTTATATCTGCAGAAAACCTGTCTAGCAATGCAGGACAAGTAATTACAAAAAATGAAGAAAAATGCTGTAGAAAAACATTCTATTCTTGCAGAGATATGTTTAGCACTCAGAATTCAACAATGTAAATCCTCATATACCAATTGACATCTACTGTCTGTATCTTAAATTAATTGGTGGAAGGAAACAACAAATTGTCTTCAGAAATTATGGACATATTTGCCACTTGCCAGAAAGCAGATGGAGTATAAGCTTATTTCTGATTTCTTCAAAGCGAACCATAGCCATTCTGCTTAAATGAACACAAAGTTATGACAAAAATTCCCCAGGTTTTGGGGAGCATAAACACCGACACACACAGATCCGCGCATGTATCTCAACAAGCAAAAATTAAAATAGCATTCCTTTTTTCGGCACATTCTCAACACAAATTTGTCTGAACCCAGAAAACAAGCATTAAGGTGAAGATAAACCAAATTCCGATGTATACCAGCCACTGAAACTTTAAATTAGAAAACACATCAGAAACACACATTGACTAGCCAGTTCTCTTTTTAGCATCCCCACCAATCCAGGATATGACTGCAAAACTATGACTTCATTATAGACGAGAAAATTATGGGAAGGACCCCGTCATTCAGAGATTAATAAAATGCAGCAAATTTATCACTTTTGTCTCAATAGGGCTATGAAAATCAGAAACCACTAGACCCAATAGTCCAAGTGGATGCGATCACTCAAAATTTGTACCTTTACTCAAACTCGAATGCACAAATAAGAAACTGAAACAAGTTAAGCCAGTCTACGAGAAAATGAAACAGAGTGGATCATTACGGTGGCGGGGTCATCAGTGCCAAAAGGCTCAAGACATATACTGCAGGAGTCCTCGTAACCATCATCTAAAGCCGCAGAAGACGAAACAGCTGAAATGGCTGCAATGCCAGATAGATATACAGGCGTCGAGGAAGAGGAAGCAAAATCAGCCATTGATAGCTAACCAGTGATGGAAAGGACGAGACTTTGTGTTGTTGAAGAAGAAGAAAGAAACCCTAGAAATGTATAGACAGAGAGAGTAAGAGTCAAGGGTCTATGGAAAGAAAGTGAACTAGGAAAGGACGCAGAATCCGCAGAAAGAGCCGGTGCAGACGGGTTGATTTGATGAAATCAAAGTTACCTTAATCCAATTGATTTTGTTTTAATCATCGTCTTAATTTAAATTAGCAAATTCATTTTTGGATTTTCTTAAATTAGTGATTATTCTTATTAATTCTTGAATAATTTTTGTTTTTCTGTCGTAGCTGAGAGACATCCAATCATATCATGCCACCTAAAATCACAAAAAGGTGTATTTCTCAACAACTCCTTAACTTGAGCTTCCTTCCTTCTATCTGCTACTGTTCCCTCTAATGCTCGGTGGTCTCCATGGATACTCTTTCAGCAGCTCGGCATCTTCCAATTTCGCGGGTCCTTGCTTTCAGAAAGCCAAGTCCTTTGTGTTTTCTCCTCCATTCACAGAAACATAGCCTCAGATTCTTATCTTCCTTCTCCATTAGCCGCACGAATATTGCAATCAGAGCTTCAAAAGCGGTTATAAATCCTTCTTCTTCAATAACTCATGAAGCTGAAACTAAACTGAGCACTCCCACTCTAAAAGAACTGTGCGAAGCTCACGTTCCCCAGCATATATTGGACAGGTAAACTCAAAAAAATAATGTTTTTCTTTCTTTTCTATTGGGAAATTCTGCTTCCTAGAACTGCTCTCTCTGTCACACATTGCCTTTCTGTTTTTCTTATTGAACATTGCCAAATTTGTTCCTTTTAATTTGTCTCACTCACACTCACATTCTTCAGGACCAATAATGAAATTTGGATTGTGGTTTCACACACTGCCTTTCAGTTTTTCTTATTGAACATTGCCAAATTTGTTCCTTTTAATTTGTGTCACTCACACATTCTCTAGGAGCAATAATTAAATTTGGGTTGTGGTTTATTTAGCGATATTTGACTTATTGGTTTAATTTTTTTGTCTCTTTTTTTAGAGATTGATTTTTTTTCTTCCTCCTAGCTGTAAGTGTTCCATCTTGACATTGTGCTTAGCATCGATTGTGTTGTTATTGGAATTGGATAAAATGATTTGAGTGCTGTAAAATGTTTCAGGATGGAAGAGATTGGGTTTGTCATGCCTACGGATGTCCAGCAGCAGGCATTGCCTTATCTGTTTTCAGGGCGTGATTGCATCCTTCATGCTCAGGTTAATTTGCAATTTGGAGCTGGTTTGAGTTGAAAGTGCATTAGTGTTTTTTTTTTTTTTTCATCATTTGTTTTATACATGTTCTTCTTGTTGTTTGATGTGGTGTGAAGAATGGAAAACAATTTCATACATCAGCTGCATTCTGAAATCTGAATTTGTCCATAATCAACTAGAGATGGTGGGTTAGAAGAAGAATTATATTGTTATAGTCATATTGTTGTTCTACTAGGTTATTTACAGTTGAGTTCAGCATCAAGAATTTGTAGGGATGAAAACAGTTTTCTCTGGAAGTTTGAGAAAATAACATATCAAATAATTAAGCTTCCAACTGGGGATAAAATGCCATTGATAAATTGGTGTGATTGAGTGCAAATTGAGCTGTTTTGAGCTAAAGGCAAGTGGCATGCTTTGTTTTTTAGTCCTGGTGGTATCTGAGAGTGTTGTTTACAACACTTGAATTCTAGTCCGTTCATTTTCAATATCCAAATTTGGCTGTAACGACTGGCTGATCCTAGAATCCCGTTTGTTTTATCTGATGAAAATACCCTTGATGTGAAACTTAATTCAGGGCACATTTGTCTTGTAAATTTTGGGCCTCTCATGTTTCTCCTAACCTCTTCAACATGGTTTACAACCTAATTCCTATTCGTGAGATGTCTTCATGTTGAATAAAGTCCCTCCATCACACAGAAGCATTCACAGTTTTTGCTTGCATTTCCCTCAGTTCTTCCTTAATAGCTTCAGTTCTTTTGCACATGGTGCAAATGGCAGTTTTACATAGATTCTTTCTCTTATCCTTTCCTCAGTCTCTCTCCTACTCCCCCTCTTGTTCTCCTCAGTCTTCCTCCCTAACCACAGCTCCTCCCTGGTTCTGCCCTTACATGCTATTGTCAAAATGAAATAAGGATGATCTGTAATCTTTGTTATTTCTTCTGTAGACAGGTTCTGGGAAGACACTTACATACCTCCTTTTGATTTATTCCATCATAAACACTACAAAATCTGCTGTGCAAGCACTAATTGTGGTGCCTACCCGTGAACTTGGCATGCAAGTAAGAATACTTATGCTGTTGATTGCTTATAATGCAATACATCATGGGGGAATAGCCTTGAAATTGGCTAACTACTTGTATGACCAGGTCACAAAAGTTGCTAGGGTATTGGCTGCAAAGCCAACAGAGCTTCAGGGGGAACAAAAGTCATGTACCATCATGGCTTTGTTAGATGGAGGAATGCTGAGAAGACACAAGAGTTGGATAAAGGTTCTTTCTTTTGTCTTTTTCTTTGAGTTTTCGTTATATATTATGTTATTTTTGCCAAACACATTTTCAGCGAAGTCCAAATGGTTGTTGCTTCAGCTTTTATTTTAAATACTACTGAAGATTACAAGTTTGTTTATTTATCTTTTCAATACGACTAGCTGTTTACTTCCCTGCCATTTTCTTTCAATCTTGATATTTTTCACTTAACTTTAGAAAATTGTTACATACGGAGATCATTCCGACTCTTGCCTCTTCGGAACCATTTTATGCAACCATCGTACTGGAAGCACATTTCTTTGAATAACAGATAATCAAATGCCAATAAATGTTATGAAGGCTGTTCATTATTATATTCTTGAAAGTTATTTTGGCCATACTCTAACAGCTTAAAGTTTGTTAGATTAGATAAGAAGGCCATCTGAAAATTGGTGAGACCCAATTTAGCCATATAATTGGTTGTCTTATACGTTGAGAGAAAATCCATCTTTTTGGTTAGGGGCTATCTCTCCCCTAATAGTTCGTTTGGATGGGGGAGAATGGAGGGAAAGGGCAGGCTATCCTTCACATTAATAAACTAAAAGTGAAAAAACAATCCTCTATTTCCTTTACTCCCAAACAAACCATAAATGATTTGGCCAAAATGTGAGATAGAAGAACTATGCTCCTGCCAGTGTTATGTCATTTCTGTTGACTGCTTGGCCCAATTGATAAACCCCATGAAAGAAATCTGAGAAAAAGATTTGCATTACCTATGTTTCTTATGCAGATGATTGGTTTTCTTATGCAGATGATTGGTTTCTTCTCTTGTTGCTTTAGGCCCTTCTAGGTGAAGTTTTGGATTTGATTTTCCAAAATTTCATGTAGGTCAACTTAAAACAAGGGTAATATCATGGTTTGAACACTTAATAGTTATGTGTCGAAGTTGTATTATGATATTTTATGGCTATAATATGTGGTTATGATTTCCTATCCTGTTAATCTTTATTTTCTAATCAAGTAAGTCACACAAAGACCCTTTTTCTGGTCACAAATCTGTCTCATTTGATTTTTCTGTTCTCCAAATTTTAGGCAGAGCCTCCAACAATAGTGGTAGCAACAGTGGGGAGTTTATGTCAGATGCTTAAAAGACAAGTTTTTAAGCTTGAAACTGTGCGAGTGCTGATAGTTGATGAGGTAAACATTTTGGTTTTCCAACTTATATTGCTCTTTGGAATAATGAAGCTAGAGTTGTAAGCATGGGAAGAAGTATTTATAATGTTTTGAGAATTTAAGTTGAGAAGTACCAAAAAGAAATAAAAAACTTTTGAGGTTTGGGATAGAAGCCTATTGCCCCTGTCCTGTCTGCTTGTCTCTTTCTCTGAGCTTGTTTCATAAGTATTTGTTTGAATTTCTTATTTAGATATTGAAGCTTCACATCCTTTTCTGCTTAGGTTGACTTCATTTTTAATTCTTCAAAGCAAGTCAGTTCTATTAGAAAGCTGTTGACTACCTATTCATCATGCAATAACCGTCAGACAGTTTTTGCCAGTGCATCCATACCTCAACACAGACGATTTGTACATGACTGTGTGCAGCAGAAATGGACTAAGGTCAGTATGTGGCTATTTCTGTTTGTCTTTGAGGAACCTAAAGATGGGACTTGTTAAGAAAATAATTAGGGTTTGTGTTGGGGAAAAAGTAGAGAGAGATAGAGAAGATATTATTATGAAGCTGTGTTCTATAATGAGCCACGCATATGTATTTATAATAAAGATGTGTACAAGAAATAAAGTTCAAATAGGACTCTAATAGATCTAGACTTATCATTTATCCTAACTTACATAGGCTTATCACTTATCCTACATAGGCTTATCACTTTAACTAATCTATTCATTAACACTCCCCCTCAAGCTAAAGCTTCCAAAGCTTAAGCTTGTTACATTAATTTTGAACCTTCAAAAATAAAATATAATAAAAAT
>JANHAO010015816.1:0-14659 GCA_026873985.1 Saraca asoca | reverse complement strand
GGGAAAATTAGGTTCCAGGCAAGAAAACCTAAAAATCCAGGAACCACTCAATCTAAGAGGTACGCAACACTACCCCCAGTATAGAACTAGAAAATATAGAGAGGGAGAATGAGAAGAAAAACCCTCAGAGTCCCCGGAACTTGACTCCGTCACTGACGCCCGACATCTTAAGCAAAATCAGCGAAACGAATGAAAACCCTCTCGAATAGCCATTTCTTACCAACACCAAGAGCGTCAACAAGGCACTAAAATGAAAATATATATGATACAACAAAATGGTATAGAGACTCACCTTAATGCCTGAGAAATGATTCACAGAACTTGAGCGACGATTGGGAAGCTGCAAGGACAGGTCTGGTGACACCGGCAAAATGAGACAAGAATTCCATAAACGGAGATGACAACTAACCTGTGAATAAGGAACAAAGGCTAGATAATGGCCGAAAGAGGGAGCCCTCTGATTTTAAAATCAGATAAATACCGTTAGATGAAAGAACCCTTCATCTGACTCAAGATTCGATGGACCTGCATGTATTAACATTTAATGCGAAAGCCTGCCAGCTGAGCGTGAATAATCATTGCACCGATTGCAAAAATCGAAGACACGCATCGGGCCCCCCTTTTTTGGAAAAAATGGGAAGGCAAGTCCCTCGCAATTAACTCCCGCTTAGTCCACGATCTTAAAAGGCAAAGCAAAGAAACCCCGTTCACCACCGAACAAAGCTCGGGCACACCTGGCGCGTAAAGCACTAAGCCTTCAGAGCTCTCATTCATAAAGCTCGGGTACACCTGGTGCGTAAAGCACTAAGCCTCCAGAGCTCTCATTCATAAAGCTTGTAAAGCACTAAGCCTCCAAAGCTCTCATTCATAAAGCTCGGGCACACCTAGTGCATAAAGCACTAAGCCTCCAGAGCTCTCATTCATAAAGCTTGGGCACACCTGGTGCGTAAAGAACTAAGCCTCTAGAGCTCTCATTCATAAAGCTCGAGCACACTTGGTGCATAAAGCACTAAGCCTCCAGAGCTCTCATTCATAAAACTTTGGCACACCTGGTGCGTAAAACACTAAGCCTCAAGAGTTCTCGTTCATAAAGCTCGGGTACACCTGGTGCGTAAAGCACTAAGCTTCTAGAGCTCTCATTCATAAAACTCGGGCACACCTGGTGCATAAAGCACTAAGCCTCCAGAGCCCGGTCCGCCTCTTAATCGAGACCACCTTACCGCGCTAACGAAATGTGAGCAACAGTCCAAGCAAAAGAAAGAGAAAAGAAACGACATTATTAAGGGGACTCCCCTAGTCGAAGAATCAAACATAGGCACCTACAAGATGTACGAATGATAAGTACTGTTAGCCACGGCTATCATAAGGGCATGTTGGCAACCTTCGACTGGATCGAACTATTAGAGTAGTACCCCTTTTTTTTTGAAAAATACATTGAAGCTCCCAGATTGCGTAGGCAAACTGCGAGCTGGAAGGCTGATGTTGTAGGGATTTCTTGATAACAAGGGCCCAAGGAGTGGAAGGCCCAGAGATAAAGGGAATAGCCCAAGCTCGGATGAGGCTTCCGAAGACTTCGTGGAAGATAGAACTGTTACGAGCTCTGAATGGCAAGGACACCAGCGAGCTCCTCCCACTTCAATGTCTAGGAATCAGTCAAGAGCTTGACAGGCATCGCCTAAAAGACTTTGACAGCCCATAGCCCCCAAGGATCTGACAATGATTTGTCCAGCATTTATTGCGTGTCGTTTAAACATTTAATGCTAACATATATGTAATCATAGTTGTGTTAGAATAAACTCTTATTGTCTATCATAAGCTCCCCCATATAAAAGGGGAAAGGAAGTGATCTGTAGCTGTAAGTTCTCCCTTCTTAAAGAAAATAATACAACTCACCATGGACATAGGAGTCTTGAAGACTTTGGCCGAACCACGATAAAAACTCTTTCTTGTTCTACTCTGTCGCCTCTTCCCATCTCACTGCAAATTCAAATGAGTCATTTCACATAACAACAACTCAGTTTCATGAACCCCTGTTGACCGATTGCCAAAATCGATCGTCAACAGTATGGGTAGTACTTTCATTACTATAAGAGAAGTTTACCGTGACAACATTATCGCAACATATGGTTAAGGTCCTAGATATTCTCTTTGTAACTTTGAATTCATATATCATATTCCTTAATCAAATAGCCTCACAAGTGGCTTCACAATATGCGACATACTCTGCCTCTATAGTAGAGGTTGCTGTAATTGATTACTCAATAGTTTCCACGGTATAACTCCTTCTATAATCATAAAGATGTTTCTAGATATAAACTTCCTCTCATTTGGATAATTTACAAAATTAGGCTCAAAGTCATTTGTAACAATTAGATCACTAGATTTGTTATAAGTCAACACTAAGATTTTTTGTACTTTATAGATACTCCATAACTTTCTTCGCAACAGTCCAATATTTCTGACTAAGATTACTCAATTATCTCCCAAGTACACTAAGCCATTAGTGATATCAAGATGTGTACATACTTGAGCATATAATAGGCTACCAATAACGAAAGCATATGAGACCTACTTTGATGTTTACATTATTTTAAGGACACTGAATTTTAGAAAGAATCTCAACCCTTCAAAAGGGTGCAATACTTAAAGAGCACATAAATCATATTAAACCTTTTGAACACCTTTTTAACATATACAATCTTTAACACATGCCAAGAAGACTTTGGGATCTTTCACATTGGATCCATATGCCTAACACGAGAAAAGACATCAATAAGATCCTTTGTATGTAATAGTATTTGCTTTGTCTTAATCATAGGGCTCATAACATTATTTTCAAAGAAAATATCATCACCATAAGACTAGAAACATAAATATGCCCGTATCTAACTTAAAATAGATATCGGATTTGCATCATTCTCCATGAACCCAAGAAGAGCAATAATCTCAACAACCTTAAAATATCATTGTCTAAACGTTTCATTCAAATCATATTTATGAATCATTTTAATTTACACACTAAGTGTTCTTTACTCTTCTTTTGGAAATCATCTGGTTAGTTCACATAAACAACTCTTTTTTTTTGCTAATCACTATTCAAGAAGCTTGTCATGCATTTGGTGAAGCTTTGGGTTAAAATGAGCTATCAATGCCATAGCAACTCCAAATGATTCTTTAATCAAAACAAATAAAATTTTTCTTATAATTAACACCTTTTTTTTTTCTAAATGTAGCCATTGGCCACCAATGTGGTCTTATACCTCTCAATCACTTTTTGAGTATCCTTCGGTCTTAAAGACTCTTTTGCATTCAATAGGCTTACAACTAATAGGTAACTTTATATGATCTTACACATCATTATGAATCATTAAAGTAATCTATCATTTACAATTTTCACCCATTCTAAAGAATTAGTGCTTGAAATGGCTTCTTGAAAAATTGGTGAGATCAATTCCATCATTAAAATATGTGTTTCTACATATATACCACATAGTTGTTGGTAGTTCCTGGTTTGCGAGCCTTTGCGAGCCATCTAGGATTTCCTTAAAGCTATTTCATTTACAAGACTTAGTTCTTTTCTACTACTTGAGGAGTATTAAACTCTCTAACTTTAACTATCAATTTTACCAAATGTTGTACTAGATCAATTCGGTTTGTTTCAACCAGTGGTGGTTCTAGTGGAATAGCAACTTTGTACCTTTCTTAGAGAGATATCATATGGTCTTTCACTTCTACTATCTGACCAGTTCTCAAAATAAACAGAACAAGGTACTTCAATTATCCTGCTAGTTTAGGTCAGATAATAAAATTTGCCACTTTTGGAGCTATTGCAATATTTAATAAAGTGACCATCAATATAGTTTTCAGATTGAGTTACTTAATAAATGGATCATATGGCTTCACTTTAGCCTTGCAACCCTAGCCATGGAAATGACTAAAACTAGGTTTTTCCCATACAGTAAATCATATGGGGTAATAAAAACTTATTAGGGACTTGATTCAGAATATATACTGTGGTCTTTAAATCATCGCTCTATATAAAGTCTAACAAAATTAAATGCACCAACATGCATTCGATGATATCCATGAGCATGTAATTCCACTTTCTTGTGATCTAATCCTATTTAGCCATTCTAGGCATAAGGTTGCTAGCCTAAAAAATTGCAATTTTGGATATATTGCATAAAAGAATTAGAATTTTCTTCAGTTTATCGTATATCCATAACACTCACCAGCTTTATCAGAATTAACATACTTAATTTTCTTATAATTTTGAGTTCAATCTCAACTTAAACATCCCAAAAGAGTTTAAGAATTCTAACTTTTTTGAGTATTATTCCACTTAACAAAAAATTGATTAATCACCAATGAAGGTGAAATATCAGTATCTACTTATAACATTCGATGTAATCAGTTTAGTTACATTATTATGAATTAACTCTAGTATATCCAACATTTTGGCCTTTTCCTTTTTCTAACTCTAGTAGGGAATATCTCCCTTAATGTAATTAATATACACATAAAAAAGGATAAGCCAAGGTTATGAAGAATCTCTTCTTTTATCAATCACTTAATCATTTTGTGGAGATATCACCTAGACACCTATACCACAACATTGAGGATCTCACATTAATTCTAACTGTTTTGTATCCAACAACAATATTTATTTAATTGACTAATTCTCTAATTTCCAAATGTGCACTTTTTCGCCATTTCCAATCCAACTACTGACTTTCTATCATTTGGCTTCCTTTTGTTTCTTAATGCTTATAATTAATTTGTAATGCAAATAATTGTAGTTCCATCTAACCACTAAAAGTTCAATAGAATGTCTTACTAGAGCCAGTAGAACATCTTGATTTATTATGATACACACTCAAATCAGTTTTCTTATTTCTCAAAATTGGGTTCCTTTGGGTGTGATTTATTTCCATGTTTAACACTCGATCTGTGTGAAACAAAATAAGTAGAGAGATTATTTAATTTTTCGTGTTATCTTCTGCTTGATTAACTATAGAGGTCATTGTACCAAAAGTTTACTCATCCCCTTAGGTGTGATATGATGTCTCAAGAACATCAATTTTGACTAGAAGAGACTCTGGAACATGTTAAATCAAATGATTATCTTCCAAGTCCACTTTCATGCCTTTTAAGCAAATATAGTAGTATACCAATTCCATGATATGCTTAACGATTCCACTAACACCATCCTAAATCATCTTATCTAGCAATGATCGGTAATATCCTTTTAGCTTTATCAAAATTTATAAAATTATTAGGTATAGAGCCCATAAATGCTTCGGCATTTAGATAGTCAACAAGGCCTTTCATGATGGTCTTATCCTTAGTATCCATCACAATCATCAGGTATACTCTAATAAAGTGTGTCCACTATCCACAAAGAGCTCTTGCATAATAGTAGAGTCATTGTCTATCTTCTGCTTTGCCTTTCTTTATGCCAAATACAAAATATGGTGATTGTCAGATATGATATCAACAATTTAGCCTAGATATCATCTACTTAGCCCAGTCTTCATAATTGGTCCTGTTTATCATTTTCATGATAATTAATTGCATAAGTAACAAAAGATTAAGGAAATAACCATTTATGGAATTCATCATAGATTTCCAAAATTACATGTTCAATGTACTCATGCTATAATATTTCTTTAATAACTATGCAATTTCAAATAGTATTATGTTATAAAACGCAACACTGATGGGGCATTTAAGGCTTCATAATATAACACAAAGGTTAAATACTATATTCCTAAAACCTAACATTGATAGGATATTTGAAATTTTAAGAACAAAATAAGTAATCCTAATACTCACATTATCATCATAAATTATGTTAATAATTTACACCGATAAAGTATATATATTACTAACATAGCACTCTCTTAAATACAATTCTGAAATTTAATTTTAGTAAAATTTTATGCAACTGGTCCCACAATAGGTAAGTACACAATTGTAGAAAATTTTGTGGCACAATATGAATAAAATTGATTCTTACATAATTTTACAAATTGCAAATAATAATCTAAAAAATATTCAAATATGCCAAAAAAAAGCATCAGATTAATCCATAAAAATTACATACAATAGTATAATATGTAAGAATCATACAATATATTTTTCATGTAAAAAAACCATGAAATTAATGCTTAAATAGGACAATAATTACATAAAATATTTTTATTTTTGGAAAATTCTAGAAAAATTACAAATCATATTCCAATATTTAGCAAACATATAATAAAATTTTTAAACTCAAATAACATCAAATAATTACTCAAATAATTTGGATGAAAATAAAATATTTTTATTTTCAAAAAAATCTAAAAAGCATTATCACAAATAGAGTTAGGAGAGTGGAGTTCGAAGGTATAATTTTTATTACCATCCACCACCTTTATGATGGCATGTGGCCCCATACATTACTAGCATGAGTAGCCAACTATGTAATCTATATCACTAGATTAGTTATCAACTCTTGATCTAGTAAGGATGCTGATATCTAACATGGCTGCAAACTCATAGTAGTTTGGTAGCAAATTAGATTATGCAATGAAAAATGTAAATGAGGTGCACACATCTAATCTAGAAAGACAAATGATAAACCTCACCTTAATGGTTTAACAGCTTCAATGGACCATTGGACAAAACAAAGAAGCAAAATTGTGTGGCATATATTCAGTCCCTAGACACAGCACTGAGACATGTCCTACCTTCTTCTAGGAAATTAATCCGCTCTAGCAAGTCTAGGGCATTAGAAGATTTTTAGAAAATAACAAAAGATTCCCAACTTAGATCTAATAGGTATATAACATTTACTCCAAAATAGATAACCCTAGTTTGAGAGATTATTCTAATCTAAGATATGGCAATCAGGCTAGACAACAAAATTCCTACTAGCAACCTCCATATCAGATGCCACAATAGAATCAAATGCAGAAGTAGAACTAGAACATGTAACAACAAAATCAAAATTCTCTTTAACTAAAGCTTTAGAGGACCTGATCAAAACAATGGCTCAGAAGAACCTACAATTCCAACAAAAAACTAAAAGAGACATCTAACAATTAAAGCAAGACATTAACACCATCCACACCAATTTTTAGGCATTAGAAACTGAGATAAACAACCTAGAAAATTAGGCTACAAGATTACCCTCCTAAATAGTGATAAACCCCAGAGAAAATGTTAAGGAGTGATAAATAAGTAGAGATAAGAGATAAGCAGCTAGTTTCAGAGTAGGCAGAGACTTCTAAATAAGCAAGCAATTCTTAACCAGTCTATCCACCCCTTTCCATCTTAAGTAGATTGGCAAGGCATAAAAAAGAAGACTAACACCAAGGTATCTTAGAGACTTTCAGAAGGGTAGAAGTGAACATACCCTTACTTGATGTGATTAACTAGATCCTAAGATATGCCAAGTTCCTCAAGAAACTATGCACCACCAGAAAAAAAAAACCAAGAGGTAATGAAAAATTAAGCATAGGGGAGATTAATTCTATTGTAATTCAAAGAAAAATACCCAAGAAATGCAAAGATCCAGGTATCGTTACCATTCCATATGTCATTGGTGAGACTAGATTTAAACATGCCATGCTAGATTTAGGCGTATCCATTAATATCATGCCTCTTATCATTTATGCATCTTTGAACTTAGTACCATTGAAAGAAACTAGTGTGATAATTTAGTTAGCAAATAGGTCTAATGCTTACCCTGAAGGAGTTGTTAAGGATGATTTGGTGAGGGTGAATAACTTTATTTTTTTAGCAGATTTTTACATTTGAGTATGGTTGATGATCCCTCAACCAGAAACTCATCCCTTATTATTTTATGGAGACCTTTTCTAAAAATTGTAAGAACAAAAGTAGATATATATGCTGGTACTCTAATAATAGAATTTGATAGTGATATGCTGAAATTTAATATTTTTAATTCAAGTAATACCTTGCTACTGGTGATGATTATTTTTTGTTTGCTATTGATGTGTTTGATCCTTTAGTGTAGGATGTACTTGAATTGAATAACCTTGATGAATTAGAAGTAGGAATTGCAAAGTTGTAGTTGGAGATGAAATATGAAATTATAGAATTGTAGTTCTTACTTTCTCCCATAACCAAATTGCTACCTTCAGTGATTTAAGCACCATTTTTAAAAGTAAAACTATTACTAGACCAACTAAAGTATGCATACTTAGGAGAGAGAGTAGCACTTCCAAGAATCTGACTGTAGCAAAAAAGGAAAAGCTAATCAGAGTGCTTAAGGATCCCAAGTCAACATTAGGGTAGACCATAACAGACATTAAAGGCATCAAGCCTTTCATATGCATGTATAGAATCCTGCTAGAAGAGGATTCCAAGCCAATCAGAGAGCTTCGAAGAAGATTAAGCTCCTTTATGATAGATATGTTCAAGAAGGAGATCCTAAAACTTTTAGATGCTAGAATCATTCACCCAATTTTAGATAGCAAATAGGTCAACCTTGTCCAAGTAGTACCAAAGAAATTAGGGATCATTGTGGTGACAAATCAAGATGATGAGCTTATCCTAACCAGAATTCAAAATGGTTAACATGTGTGCATTGATTATTGTAAGTTGAATGCATTAACTAGAAAAGACCACTACCCTCTACCTTTTATTAATAAGATGCTTGAGCGGTTGGCTGACAAATCCCATTATTGCTTCTTGGATGGGTATCTAAGATACTTTTAGATTGTGATTACATATAAGACCAAGAGAAGACCACCTTCACTTGTTTTTTTTGGAATATTTGCCTACAGGAAGATGCCTTTTGGACTTTACAATGAACTTGCCATATTTCAAAGCTACATGGTAAGCATTTTGTTAGATTTTTCAAAGTATTGCATGGAGGTTTTCATGGATGATTTTACTATTTATGGAGGTTTATTTGATGCATACTTAAAAAATTGACCCATGTGCTTAGGTGTCGTGAAAAGATAAACCTTGTTCTAAATTCTGATAAATGTTATTTTATGATTGAGTAAGGGATAGTTTTAGGGCATGGGGTGTCAAATAGAGGCATTGAGGTTAATAAGGCAAAATTTAATTTGATCTTGAGTTTACTCTATCCTATATATGTGTGGGAAGTGCATTCCTTTCTTAGCCATGCAAGTTTTTATCACAGATTTATCAAGGATTTCTCATAGATAGCATAGCCCTTGTCTAAATTATTAAAAAAGAAGGATCCATTTATGAGGAAGCTTTTGACAAGTTAAAGGCTATATTGACATCAACTCCTATCATTCAATCTCCCACTTAGGAGTTTTCTTTTGAGATCATGTGTAAGGCAAATGGTTATGCCTTGGGAGCAATTTTAGTATAACAGGCTAGCAAGCAAGTGTTAGTCCCAGAAGATTAGATAAGAATTATGATTTTGCCCTTATTCCTTTAGGGGAATTTTATACTATTTATTAATCTAAATGAACTTAATAACTAAGTCAATTTAAATGCAATTGTTAAAATTCATTTTCCTGAAATAATGAATTTATAACTTGATATAATGAAGAATGATAAATTCAGAATCCATACATTAGAGTAAAATAAAATTCAAAATATGCAAATAATAGAATATTAACATAATCATCAAAATATCCAAATATCAAATATAATAATCAAAATATCAAAATAACAATCCATGAAAATAACATAACGACATCTAAAAAAATCAAAATAAAAAGCAGATATGATGAAAATGGGAAAGGGGCTAAGGGATACATAACACAATCAATAGCGTACTAAGCAGGTGGATCTTGTTTAGGTTCAGCTACCTCATCCTATTGGTATATCTACTGTGAAATCTCATATAGTTGAGTATCTAAAGTATTGAGTCGCTCATTGACTATGCTGTAAAGTATATGGGTTTCTTTCTCTATATTTCCCATGGGGGTCTTCTAAAGACTCAAATAGTGATTAATGTGTGTTAAGGTGATCTAGTAAGTGAGTGTGCAATCTCCTCATTTCTTCAATTAATCTATTTTTGACTCACTAGATAACCCAGTTCCCTTTAAGCTTCTTTTCCTTCATTGGATTGGGGAACTTGTACCTTTTTCCTTTTCCATGTTCCTCTATCATCCTGTTCTAATTGCATCTATGTAGATGTGTGGTAGTTATCATGGTTGATGCATTGATTGGATAAAATTGATTTTCTTCAGAAATTGACAGTTTGAATTTTGTAAAAATAGGGGTAAGAATCATACTAAAAGGGAGGAAGCCAATATTTGAGCATTTTAAACAATCTCCCAAATATTTAAGTATAAAATATGACATGTTAAAATTAAATTGATTTTTGATGATCCACATCAAAAGTAACTTATCCTCCATAATTTGAGTAAAATTTGTTACCCTTAGAATTATCACCTTACATATAGTTTAATGTAAGATCTTGTCCTTAGGGGATAGGCTAGTAATCAGTAATTTCTCACTTCCACCCTTGGAGGTGGAATAAAGAAATAATAGTCTAATGGTAGATTCCTTACTATAGTTAGGAAAGGATCTTGCATTAAGCTTAGGAACTGATGCATCCATATAAAAAATGTTTGCCAATAATTTTGAATCAACAACAATGTGTTTATGCATAATATAACATGACAACTTATTATCAGCAACTACTAAGTTTGCATAGAACATATTAACTAACCTAGGATAGGTAGTTGTCTTTTATGTCAAAAATTTGTCTAACTTGTATTTTGCTAACAGAGTAGGCAAATGTGTAGTTTCCAGTAATTTCTCACTAAAACACTTAAGAGGCTCTATTTTCTTATTTGATAACTATAGGAAGTTAGTATACTCACTGGGTGACTTGAAATGTGTTTCTTCTCTTACTTGAGTAGAGGATTTACCTGCATCCTTGTCCTTTTGCTTTGAAATTACAAGTTTGATGCGTTTTGATATTTTTCTTTAGTTAGGGTTTTAGGATGTGAAATTGGGATCAGGTGATTTTGAGCTATTTTGGAGTAATTGATCAATGAAAATTGTTAGATTTGGTGTTTCTAGTAATTATGTGGAAGAAATTTGAGTGAAAATGGTATAGATTTGAGTTTAGGGTGAGAGAATTTGAGAGAGTTTTCAGCCAGTGCGAATGGGTTACTGTTAAATGAGAGCAAAATTGATTCAATATATATAGAAATCAGGTTGTGAATCAATTCTGTAATCGATTCAGAGTATGTTTTACATGTTGTGAATCGATTCATGTATAAGCTTTAAAATGTAGAATTAATTTTGGAATTGTTTGTATTATGAAATTGTGTATCAAGATTCTTGAGGGAATTAATTCTAAAATTGATTATTTTAAAGTTGAATTAATTGTGGAATCGATTCATAGAGGTAGATAAGAGGTTTTTAGAAAATTTCAAAGTTCCCAAAAGGTTGCAAATTTTGTGAATTAGTTCTTGAATTAATTCTTGAAAAATTTTGATTGTGAATTGATTTAGAAACTCTTGAAAAACTTGTAAAAATTCTAATCAATTCTTGAATCGATTTAGGCAATCTTGAAAACAATTTTTCATGTAGTTTTGTTCTATAAGTGTTTAAAAGTGATGTTTTTACCAGTAATACTCAATTCAATACTATTGAAACTCAATCTTCACTTTAGTACCTGTAAAACAAACCTAGGGATATCTCTAATGCCTAAGTTAGTAATTGCAGTGTAAGATATAATCTCAAATATAAAAATTTCTTCTAAAAAATGTTTCAATTTTTCATACAATCCAATTTCTAAATATTACCACCATAACAATTTTGTGACAACGCAACTTCACTTTACCTTTCAGCATTTTATTCCTAAATCTGCAAGACAAAAATTTATCTTTGCTTTCCCAGTACCCAGCTGATCTTGGGTCCAAGCCGGTTAGAAAAATTAGTAATATATCTTTTAGGTAACCATACTAACTTTTCTTTTGGTTTCAAAATGTATGGTACCATTTCTGTATGGACAATGTTTTATATGATGTCCTTTATGGTTATAGTAAACACATGTAATGTATGCAAAAAAAATTTTGGTTCTTGACTACCTATATCCTAATCCAAATTTACCTTGAAATTGTTTTTGGCTTTCTAATTTCATTAAATCTTCTATAACTATCAGTGAATCTTTGTAGTGATTTTGTCAATGAAGCTATTTTAGATTTATATAACTCATATTGATCACATGCTTTTCTTTCATTCAACTTTCTAACTGAAGCATTTAAATTACTATTTTCTTTTTCTTTTTTAGCAAGTTTTCTTTTTCACTTTTAACTTGCTTTAGACTTTTCCTAGTTTTAACCAATAAATCATACATGTCAACATACAAATCATCAGCATCATCAGAATCATTTTCAATTTAATTATCTGAATCACTAATATATGTACCATGAGAAAATGATGGATACTAAAATACCTCAACATCTTCATCAAATCTAGCCACAAGACAAAGATGTGCTTCTTCATCTATTACCTCATCTTCTATTGAATCAGCATCTCCATCTTTCCAAAATGCTAAATTCCTTTTTCTTGATGCTTGTTTTCTTTTCTTTCTTTCATTCTCAAGTTGTTTTTTCAAATAAATTGGACAATCTGGCTTTATGTGTCTAGGCTTTTTACATTCAAAGCAGGTTAGTGTTATGTTTGATGTACTTCCTTGTTCACCCTTATTCTGCTTTCTTTTTGGTGGTAGAACAATAGCTTTCTTCTTCTCTTTATTCTTTTTTTCTTTCAAAATCCTATGTTACTTCTTACTGATTAATGCCATTTCTTCTTTTTCATCTACAACTTCATCATTTTCAGATTGATCCTCATCTGAATCAAGTGTATTTGCAGGTTTCAAAGCTAATGTCCTTTTCTTTTTATCATCTTTATTTTTCTTGTATCTTTTGAGTTCTAATTCATGTTTTTAAAGTTCCTAAATTGTTGGTATGCCTATCTTTAGTGATTCCTTGATGGCTGTCACTTTGGGCTGCCACTCTTTAGTTAGTGATCTTAAAACCTTGTGAACTGGGTTAGAATTTTCAAACTTTCTGCCAAATAACATCAAATAGTTAGTGATTGCAGTGAATCTTTGAATTAAATCTCTGATTGACTCACCTTCCTCCATCTTAAACATTTCATATTGTGATATTAAAACTTAGATGCCTTAACCTATGTAGTGCCTATGTGTACAATTTTTAAGGTATCCCAAATCTCTTTAGCAGTAACACAATTAGAGATTCTTTCATACTCATTAGGTAATAAAAAATTAGAAATAATCCATTTTACTTTAGATACAAGTAAATGTCTTTTTCTTTCTTCTTCAATCCATATTGATTTAGGCTTAGGCTGTGGTAATCTATTTATTAATGCCATAGGTGGTTCATAACATTCTTCAACTAAATCCCACATGTCTATGTTTGTAACTTCTATGAAATCCCTAATTTTCTGTTTCCAATATGTGTAGTATTCACCATTAAATCCTGGGGGTTTATGTATTGGAGGGCATTCTAGTGAGAAAATAAAGTTGGAATCCATTGTTTCCTCTAAACTAAAAGAGTATCAAGAGTTAAAGCTCCGATACTAACTATTGGTCCTAGAAGATTAGATGAGAACTAAGATCTTGCCTTTATTCCTTTAGGGGAATTTTATATTTTTTATTAATCTAAATGAACTTAATAACTAAGTCAATTTAAATGCAATTGTTAACTTTAATTTTTAAGTAAATACACAACAGAAGACTTTCTTGTATCAGATTATATGGTTAACAATCAAACAGTTTATTTATTGAATTAGCAAAAAATATATTTCAGAATTAAATGCAGAACCAAAAATACAAAATTCAGTATAACAAAAATTCAAGATAGAATTTATACAGAAATTAGAATTACATAACTAGTAACTGTGTAAGAATATGAATGTAGTAAAATAAAAATAGTGATTAAAGATTCAAGATGCAAAATTTTTTTTGAGTGGTTCAACTCCACTATATCAATACTTAACCGTATGATCGCTTTTATTAATAAGTATAGGAATTTGATAGGGCTCCTATAAGCCAGTTTTACAACAACAATTCTTATAGGACTCTTGCAGACTTACAATACAAAAATTTTATATCTTCACCTAACTATGATCAACCTTACAACTATGAAAAATTACAAGAATTCAATGCACCTTCTACAAATTATAATCAACCTCTTCCTTTGTATCCAGATTCCTAACCTTAGAAATCTAAAAAAATAACCAAGATAGAGTTTAGAAATTGTTATATGTGAAAATTGGTTCAAATGCTCATAGCCTCGGGCATGCCAAAGGCACTCAGTGAGCTTTGCTTCACCCATCAAAAAGTGACACAGCGAAGCAGTCCCGGCACCATCCCGCGAAGCAATCCTCGCTTTATGAGGCAGCGAGGAAGCGACGCATCAAGAAGATCACAAGACCAGTTCATTAGGCAGTCGATCACTCTACTCAAGCCTGCTACCTCACTATAGCAGCACCAAGTAACTGGTACAGATAGACACAAGTCTACAGTCGACCCAGGGGGCCCACCCCGCAGCCTACATTCAGCAACGGCTAGTTTGTAGCCTTTAATTGTCTTTTCCATTTATATCTTGATGTAACACAATTGTAGCTTGTAATTAATGCATGTAACTCTTCCTTCCTCTATAAATAGGATTGC